>CALNHX010003835.1:0-140694 GCA_940337035.1 Agriotes lineatus | reverse complement strand
TATTAAAAGTATACAAGTTTTACGTTTCCACTAACCACCTAGATAAAAATTTGCAATTTCTTACCAGGACCTGAGATTAAGAGCTGGTCAAATCAACTCAACAACTAGGATTCAAGATACAATGCTGTTTCATGTAGATGTTAATAATTATTATTTTTTCAGGTCAAAGCTACTCGTTTTTCGTTAATGAAGATGGAAGATTTGTTTGTGCGACATGCGACGCGTCTTACAAACATAAACACCATCTCACCAGTCACGTGAAGCATGAATGTGGAATAGAACCTAAATTTGAATGCAATTTTTGCGGCCATAAGTTCAAACATGAAAGATTTCTTAAACTACACTTAAAAGCAAAACATTCGTAGTTTTGTAATCTTTATGGTGGTTTAAGAGTCTTTGGGAATGCATTAAATTAAATACAATTTCGAGTCGAACGATGTGACTCAGTTTTTGTCAAGTTTTATTTTATAGATTACTTTTCAATATTTGCATTTCATTCTCGATATTATTTAACATGTAAATTGTATTTAAATAAAGAAAGAAATCATTTATGGCGTAGTAATATATAAAACACAAAATATTTGTTGGGATTTAATGATGATGGTTACTGCTGTAATAAAAATATGTAAAGTAAATCACATAGCTTTAGAATCCCAAGAAATCCATTGAAAATAAGAACTGGATAAAAGCATGTTAAATTTGAACGAAAAAGAAAACGTGCTTTTTTTGTTAATGTTTTTGTTACTTTGTAATAAAATACAAATAGAAGTATCTAATATTCGATTTGACCGAACACTGTGAATGTCTACAAACCCAACGATTTTATATTACACAATAGTACTCAACTGTCTCCCTAGATCTACCAAGTTTGGGAGACCTGAGCAGCTAAGTTCTTTAAAAAGTTTAAAATGAAGAATTGATAGTTTTCAAAAATATAATATTTATTTTTTTTCAAAAATATAATATTTATTTTTCTTGTAATAGATCTGCCTGTCAATCGCTTTTGTGATCTTTCACCAAAATTTTATTCATAATTGGATGTAAAGATTTAATTTTGTCTAGAAATAATGGTGGACTGGTATCAGTAGACAAACAAATATGTCGCAATAATTGAGAAGGAAAAAATCTGAAAATTATTGTTATCATTAGATTATGAGAATTTTGAAACCAATACCATGCTGCCGGTGTTATGGTTTTTGTTAGAATATGATGAAACAACGTTTATAACTTAATTGTTACTTCCTTTTACGATAAAGGAAGTATTGGATTCACCCCAAAAATTCGAAATTGAGTTTTCAACAGATCTTCACGTTTTAGAGCCCCAAAAAAAACATGTTTTGTGCATTGGTCTGTGTGTCTGTGTGTGTGTGTGTGTCAGTCTTTGAACAGAATATCTCAAAAACGAAGAAAATCGCATAAGCTGAAGTAGGTGTTTACTCTTGTGATTTTTCAGTTTTATTCGATTTTTGCAAAAACGGCACTAATGATTTTTTTCAGACTTTACATTTTTAATGTGTATTGATGTGAGATAGGTGATTTTTCAGTTGAAAACTTCTAAAATGGGTTTCTTTTGTTTTTTTTCTATTTTTTTTTATTAACTCCTATTTTAAATAGGACACCCGGTATATTATTACATTTTTGAATTCAGCTTAAAATTTAAGAGAAAATTTGTCTCTTCAACTAACGCTCTATTTTCTACCGTTTCTGTAGAATTTCTGGTTTTTGAAATTTTTTGACAAATGCTTAAAAATTAAAAATAAATTTTGTGGCTAAGTATAAGATCACTGTAAAAGGAAGTTGTGTGAGTGTATCACACCAGATTTATATTAATAGTAATTTACGTTACAAGACTGGAAAGTAGTGTTTTGCAGGTCGAACGAAGTAGATTAGGGAGACCTGCAAAACACTTTCCGGTCATGTATCGTACAATATTTCTTTACGACATCCCAGTCCATACTTTTAAACTTGCGAATTCACTTTGAAAACTAAAAAAGAAATATGATATTAGTATATCTATATATTATTTGACTTACCCAAACAATAACACAAACTTGTTTCCATTGTAAGGAAGGCATCAGGGACCGACAAAAGCTTTTCTTCACTACCTTCCTTGCAACTGATCCTTACACTGTCTGATTTGAAAGATGTAGGAAACATTTACAAAAATTGTTACAGTTTCCATGACAATGTACTTACTTCCCTAGAGAAGTGAATTACTTCCATTCCGCATTTACTATAACTGACGAGATGCTATGTTTGCCATTTGATTAACATGAAGAAAACCATTATCGTTCGTACCATTATCAATTTTTAGTTAGAATACAAGCACAAAGCTCACAAAACAGCACTCGCAATCGTATTCAAGTATTTTTCACAGTGCGTTTATAACTGTCAAACAAAACGTCACAACATTGTAACAACGCACCAAGCTGCGAAGTAGGCTACTGTAACTTAGAAAATGTAATCATTTTACGCTATTACCATTTATTTTACATAAGGAAATATTGGTAGTGAAAAAAAATTATGTACTTTACACAGGATGCAGGAGGATTTATACTACCTCGCACTTCGCTGTCACCTCGCTCAAACAGTCCTCGGTAGTGTAAATCTTACCTATATCCCTTGTAAAGTAATATACTATTATTTGTTCCTCACTTGGAAACATCAATTTATCAAGTCGCTGTATTCCCCTTGAAAATGTCTCGCCAGTAAAAATTTTACACCCGTGCTCATAGATAAATGATAGCGTCAAAGCCAGAGTTGTCTTCCTTAGTATGTGTCATGTTGATGAATTTAGTTGCTTATCAGTTTGCCATTGTCAATAAATGGTAAATTTATAGTTATTTCCAAGTGAGGAATAAATAAAATATTCAACAGTACACGCAAGTTATAGTATTTAACATTACTAGCTTAGTAAGAGGGTTTTTACTGCCGGACAGAAGGATATGACTGGCGAGCCAAAGGTGAGCCAGTCACCTTCTGGAGCCAGTAAAACCCGTTACCTTGCGTATATTGTTGAGTATTTTATTTGTTCCTCACTTGTAAATAACTATAAATTTACCATTTATTCACAATGTCAAACTGACAAGCAACTAAATTTATCAATATGACCCATACTAAGGAAGACAACTCTGGCTTTGCACGCTATCATTTATCTATGAGTACGCTTGTAACATTTTACCGCTTTAGGGATTGAATTTCGAAATATTCTTCCTTATTACTTGTGTACATCCTAAAGGGAGTCTCTGCGCAAAATGTCAGCTTTCTAGGTCCAAAGGTTTGGGCGGAGCGTTGATGAGTCGGTGAGTCGGGACTTTGCTTTATATACATATTAAGATAACAGTTTTTCAAGCGACATAACTCAACACACGTGGTGTAGGTACAAGATTTACGAAGGTCGATTAAACGGCAAATAGGACAGCGACAGAAGCATTCTGGAACAGTATCCTCGACGACGACCATTAAATAAAAGTAAATATGGAAGTATTGATAGTTGATATTAGTGTAACTGGAGGAACATAGATATTGTGTTTTGAGGAAGCCTGCTGCTATGTGAGTACCGTCTAAGCACTTACCATTGATCATGCAAAATTTCGTGAAATATAATTCATACTCTCGTTTATGTAACTTCAAACTTCAGGTTTAATAAAATACAGTATATTACATAAATATTGCTTTTAGATTATCCACAACCAAGCTTAAATTGTACTGTAGTTATGATAATCAATTTATCTACTGAGCTGATAACCTAACGACTCTCAAACGGCCAGCCTGTTTTCGATTTCCTGCGACTCTAGTAGAATTTTAAAAATCGTAGGCTCCCCGGTTATCACGCTAATACATGTGGTACTTGTTAACCCATAACAAGCGAACTTTTCCTCCATTTATATGGGCAATGCTAGCCACCTATACGGCTTACGACCAAAGATGGATCATAGAACCACAACTTTGTGAAACTAAACAGGTAATTGGCCTAACATAAAAGGAAAAGAATTTATCTATTTCTGTAGTAGTGTAGTCGAGTATCGATAAATCGAATACTGATTTATTTCTGGAATTCAGATTATTTTAGATTTTTTAATTGATGTACTAAGGGCATGATTATTTCTTGAGACGTGTTTGAAAAACAACGATATCGTTAAACCATCAACACTCATTATATTTTTTTAGGCTGGATTGCGTTTCCTCCGTTCAATGGGAATGAACCTAGAGAAAAGAAGTATTCTTGTCCTAAGTGTGGAAAGCTGTATCAAGCCAAGAAGTCGGTTAGCAATCATCTCCACTATGTCTGTGGCAAAAGTCCAGGATTTGTTTGTGATTATTGCAGTGCGAGTTTTTATTATAAGCATCATTTAGCTCGCCATTTAATTATTCACAAATAAAATATGCAGCTTTAAGTGTTTGAATAATTCTTTTCAAATTAATATAAAGACTTTGCTAATTAAATAAAGAGTTTTATTTAAACGTGTAGTGTTGTTTGTTCTAATAGACTTTTTTAAGCTTCGAGTTTTTAAGTTTTGGGCTATCGCCTCGGCTAGCACTTGCAGGCATCATCCATAAAAAGAAAATTTTTCTCCCTAGATATATAAATAACTATTTTTGTTTTACCCATGCCACTTTTCTAACCGAACACCAGCTCTGTCAATTCAAGACCCCGGCCATTCCACTAGCTAGTCGCGTGTCAACATTGTTCGTTTGCTGCAGACTGTAAAAGGGTGTTAACCTTCAACATGTGGTAGAATGTAATCTTGAAATATGCATTGCAACATTGTGATGCGAAGCTGACAATATTTAGTAATTCCTTGAACTTATAATACAATATGAAACCGCGTCCGATGCAATATCAATTGTACTGCCCATTATTAACCTTCTTGATATTATTTTATTATTTTAATTAAATTTGTCCAATAGAAAATCCAATTACAGGATAATATAATAAGCTCAATAAAATTTAACATAGTTATCCGGCGTATTAGTATAAAGACATAAGCTAGAAATAAAGATATCAGTTATTAAGGAAATACACATAAGCAAAAGTTTACATAATAAGAAATAATTCAGATAGATAATATAAACATGTACATCTAATAATTATTACTATAACCTATTAATTTAAATTAATTTTGTAATTGTAATCGAGAATCACAAGCTACCTTCATAATTTCTTTTAACGTGTTTGTGTTAATATCAACCCCACTGCATATGATATATCACGACGATAGTGTATAAGTGTTAAACCATAATATATTGTATAGCAGTTTCGTAAAAAATCCTATAATTGTTAACTCTTGTGTGTTGTTTCAGATTCCTTTGCTCTTCAAATGTCTAGTACAGGCATGTTAACACCAAGAAGCAAGGCGCGTCTGCGGCATAGCAAAAACGAATTTGGCAGATATTCCTGTATGAAATGCGGAGCATCTTATAAACACAGAACACATTTAACAAGACATTACAATTATGAATGTGGGATAGCACCTCAGTTTGTATGTAATATATGTCATAAACGATTTAGGCAAAAACATAACCTTAAGCTGCACGTGAAAACACACGAACAACAGCAAGACATAATATATATTTTGTGATTTTAAATAATTGCTTAAAATGCTTAATTACTTCTAGTAAAATTTGAAAAGAAGGTTAATAGTACATTTAAATTCCTGGGGCTCCATCTTTAGGATTGCGAATTAGTCATTAGATTAGCAAATAATTACCATTAATTGTAACACTTTTTTAACACTAATGTTTTATTAGCGACTGTGTTTATATTTTATGTGCAACTATTAAAACTATTACTTGACTAATAAACGGTAACTATTATTTGCTAGTGAACTTCCAAAAAGTTTCGCTTCTGACGTTGGTGACATGTTGAATTATCGTGCTCTTCCATTCCTTGCCCTTGAAAAATGGTTTCGTGCTCTTTTGCTTCTCTCCTGATGAACTTTTTATGAAAGTGGGCGAAACGATAGTGACACGATCCAATTCCGGATGTTTTGTAAATAATGCAATTTACATAAACCGATTTTACAAAACCAGAAACAATTTATGATTACATATATTTACTTCTAAATATGCGTGCTTGTACACTATTTACAAAATCTTGAAGAAAAACAAATACCACCCTTACACAGCAACAATTGTACAAGGTTTAAACGATAATGACTATCACCGAAGAACACAGTTTAGCAGGTGCTACCATTGAGAAAATATAAAGAAAGACGTTAAAAACCATTTTTTTTAATAAAATAGTTTGCTAAAGGTAAATTCCAATTTAGAAAAAGCAAAGGACCCTTATTTTGTTATGACATTTACAAATTGTTTAATTCTGACATGTAACTGTTTTTTTTTGTTTTATGACCATTTTTTTCGATTTTTTTAGATGTAACATATTGAAAATTTTATATCATTCAAAACAACATAAAAAGTACTACCAAAATCAATAATAAAAAATATAGTTTGTTATTTAAAAAAATATATCAATGGCTTATCATGAAAAACAAATTACATAGAAACTGAAAATCAGCTGAACATATTTCCTATGGTCAAGATCGCTACACTCCTTCGAGATTTTTTCATAAAAATGAATATCAACGAAGTTAATGAATTTATCCGTTACTTTATGTCCACACTGTATATATGTGAGTTTAAAGTAAATTCCAAGTTCGACATTTATATCAGTTTTAGAAGCATTTTATTGATACGATGTTGTAGTTGCAGAAAAACGAAAAATGACCTTTTATGTCGTTCCTTCAACAAAATACGAGTGCAATAGTTCCATCCATTTTGCAACAATACGTACATGTAAAAAAGTACAGTTTTTCATCACATCAACTGCGGCATCCAGAGGTACAAGGTGTGCTAACGAGTTTTATAGGAATAACGAATTACCTAGTATATTCTTATAATTGGAATTATCATGGATTGTTTTTCAGTAAATATAATAGAAGATAAAACAGCTCACCAAAATTAGGAAATAGTATATTTCGATACTGGTGTATAAGTACGCCTTTAAAGCACCTGCGACGAGTTTAAAAGCAAGACGTGCTAGCGGAGTGCTTTCAACGTCGCTAGTGCTTTAATGGCTCTTGTGCACGTGTATCCTACGCTACTTTTTTCTACGACCGTAACAGAAATATAAAAACTTGCGGTGACACTTTTTCTGTCACATTGTGTTAAATATTCTAGGTTATGTTGACATTCAAACTTACGGCAAAGCCTGTTTTAATAAATTATTAAAACACGCCTCCAATGGCAACGTGTTAAAATGACGTGATTCGAGCGCTAATATAAAGAGTGTCACACGTCACGTTTGACACTAGAAACTGTACAAAAAGTTGTCATTTTGACAGGATCGTAAAAAAATATGTTTTATTCAATCTTCTCCCAAACAAAACACAAAGCAGGACTCACATTGTACAGATATTTATATCGAACTCTCTATGTTTCAGATTTATTTCGGCACAATTGCCAGTACTGTGGAAAAAGTTATAAAGAAAGAAACACCTTAAATCGCCATCAGAAATTCGAATGCTTGCAAGAAAAGCAATTTCAGTGTCATGGCTGTTCTTCGACATTTACGAGAAAATCATCTCTAATTCGTCATGTGCAAATCAGACACTCCACTACCGAATAATTATAATCTTATCATCCAATAAACTGAAAAAGTCTAATAATTTCATGTAAACAATGATACCACACGGTAAACATTAAAAATGTATTGAGATTACTGACTTTTGTAGTAGCCACCCATCACAAGTACGTGCTCTGCGTGCAACATGCAATACTAGTTAGGATTTATCAGAACAGTAAATTGTGCTACAAGAAATAAATAAGGTTAACAGTGCAACACAAACCGCATATATAGAAGAGAAGATGTTACACATGTTTGACGATTTTCAGCGCAAGTAAGAAGAACATTAAAGAGAAGACCTGCGCTTGAAGTTTTACACTTCTATCGTTTTGATTAACATAAACTTGAAGTTTTTATTATTTTACGGTTACCCAATGCTAACCGGTAGTACTAACAATAATCGACGAAACTTAAAGGTTTTCCAAGCGTTTACTTGCTGAAAGGTATTTGTTTTATATCTATTTTGTTGCCGACAAATATCTGTTCATGATATGTAAATAGCTTATTGGGTGCTCAGTAGCACATCGGAATATGGAGCGAGTCTTAAATTGAAATAACACGCGTTCGTACGTTTGCCAACGTTAAATTAGTTGGTAGTTGCAAAACACACGGAACATAATTAGGTTTTATAAATACTAATAATACAGTAATTCTACATTTGCTTTATCAGCAATCTAATATATAGACCCTGCGAAACAATTTCATAGGGGAAACTAATACCGCGATGTACAGGTACAGAACTCTGAAGGCGTTGCTTTACTACGACCGGGGATATACCCCAAAACTCATTTCACAACGGCAACTTATTTGTTAAAACACATTCCAAAATGTACAAGAATTTAGGCGTACAATATCTAACTTAACACATTATAATATACTTAAAAATGATGGTATTTATTAAAAACAATATTACATAATAAACCATAAGTGACGGCAACATGCGAAAACTAAAGGAAATCACAGACCTCGGGCGTCAGCGTCGTACAAAATGCTCTACCGAAATTGAGAGCTTAACGGCATAAGTTGTGTTAATCCTACACGCGATGTAGGAGAATCCATATATGCTGTGAGTAAGAGCATCTGATTAACAAGGTTATAAACTTAAAATCCGTAACAGTTCTTCAAGTGAGACGCTCATGTTTTGATTGACATTTAATTTTTTTTTTACTAAATAATATCATTTATTCATTCGCTACTTCTGAAGTTCATGATCGCAGTTTTTAAGTTATTGTGTTGGAGGTTTTTATTTCATAGTACTAGAATACTGTACCAAATTCCAGAAAATAACATAATCTATAAATTAACTTTTAACTTATCAACTGAATGGAAATTTACACGTTGTTTAATATTATATTGTTTGAGGCTTGTCAATATTAAAATCAAATTTTAGTAAGGAAACCATTTGTCGTTGGGTGTTAAAGACGAAAGGTAAAAATGTAATTTTAAACCGTATACCATTTAGGGCATGTTGTTGTATCTACGTGTACTGTGATGTGGAAAGAAACTTAACATTGTGTAATATTTTTTATTTTTCAGGAAATTACGGTGAAACTTCGGAAGATAAATTTTGGTGCGAGTGTGGAAAGGGTTACAAATATAGAAAAACACTGATGAGTCATAAAACTTATGAGTGTCACAAAGAACGGTTATTTGGTTGTCCTCATTGCAAGTATTTCGCTTTTCGAAAACATCATCTTCAGAGACACATTAACAACCTACACCAGTCAATGTGAAAAATATATATTTAAGTTATGCTCTTATTTATGTTAAGTAGAATACCAAAAAATGTCAGTGATAGATTATGCTTAAAGCTTGATGAAATAATCTGTGATAGATTATATCATCAAAGTAAAAATACCATTTTTTAATGAAAATTCTTAATAAAATGCACAGGTATTGCAAAAATACAAGATTTTTACTAGTCAGAAAACAGAACCATAAGAAAGAATATTAGCATGTTCTTAACCATCACCGAAAGTATTTTCCTATGCGTAATATTATGTACACACATGTATACAAGATTACAAAAAAAACAAGCAATGATTGGAGTCGATCATTAGATACAGATAAGGCCATGATCAAACAGAAGGTTTGGAGATTCCTGATTCACGAGCAATCTCTTCACACGTCAGACGGTGGTCCTCCAAAGCAGTGGAAATTATCGTAGGTATCATTATCGTATCATATCTTGCGGTTCTTGGTCTTCCAGCACGTTTGTCGTCTTCAATACTGCTTCTACCATCACGAAATCTTTGAGACTAACGATAAACGGTGCTCCAATTTATTTTAGAGTCGCCACATACTTCACGTAGAGATTTATGAATTTCCGTCGACGTTTGATCAGAAAATGTAACTTGAGCTCTTCTATTTTAAATTCGCTTCACAAATGGATTTAGTAGATAAAGACTTTTTGTGTATACCAGCGTCAAGTATACACTTCAAACTAAAAAACCCAGTGTCCAAACACAATGCACTTGTCACGCAGGCAGCGCCCATTCTCTGTCTATCACTTCTAGGATTGCCCTCGTATATGGCAATGTTGCTTTCCTGCCTACAGCGACTTGATACAGACAGTGGCGACAATAGACTGCATTCGTTTTTATTGGTTGTACGCGGTATCGGCAGCCATTAAGAGACAAAATTTGGTAGCGTTTACATGACTATGTATAGTCCTTTTTGATATAAACAGTTGTCAGTGGCAAAAGAAAGGAAAACACCATTCTTGGTCACTCTAGAACAGTGGTATTCAACCTTTTTTTTTCGCGTACCCCTTCAAACATTTTCCTTATAATCAAGTACCCCCTACCTTAAAACTCAAGGTATGCAAGCTTACAAATGTTATCTGAACTTTCAAAAAAATGTTCCGAACGGGCTTCATTCAAGAAACGGGTAACTTCAATGTTTAACTCTAATAATCGTTTTAGTACTTTTCCACGCGATAACCACCTAATTTCACTATACAAAAGCAGTCCAGTATGTTCCGATCCCATATCCTCACACAAGGTTTTAAATAGTCTTGTATTTAAGGCAGGCGATTTAATAAAATTTACAAGTTTTACACACATTTGAAGAGTTTCTTGTAGTTCTGGGTTCATTTCTTTTGACGCTAAAGCATCTCGATGAATCATGCAGTGTGGCCATTTAATGCCTGCATTTATGCTTCTTAGATGTGATATAAGTCCGCTTTTACCGTTAAAGCTGCTGCTCCATCAGTAGAAATATTCTTACACCACATCCAACGCAAGCCACATTATTGAACAATAAACTGGTTCAGCGCATTAACAAGTTCTTCTTCAGTTGTTTTGCCAGGCAGACTTCTACATCCTAAGATTTCTGCTGTAATGCCAATTTTTTGAGAAAAGTATTCTACATATACAGTAGAACTCGCTTTTAACGATCACGGTTACAGCGAATTCACGTTTATAACGAATAATTTTGAAGGTATATTTGAATTACATTTGATTTAATGCATGTATTTCATGTTTATTACGAATTCGTATCACGGGAATAACGAACCAAAATTTAAGAATACATTCTCAGAACTGATCCTTTTCATCTCCTAATAAAATGTAACTGAAAGATATTAGGTATTTTGTTGTGGCAACATTATAATAAGGAAGGTTTTCTAGGAAAATAGTGGTCAGTTAAATTTCGTAGTAGGCCACTTTCTCTAGCTCTCTCTAGCACTCTGTACAATAGCGCGAGATAGTGGGCATTGTAAGCAACTCCGTTTTTCTTAGAATCCAGCAGCTACCTGCAGGATCCAGTTCTTCGAAAAGCGCTAATGGGTTTCGCCCGATGTTATGGCGCAGTTCTGTTATCGCATTCTGCAAAACGAAAGTGTTGCGTCATAGCCACGTCTTAGCTATTGTATTTAACAAAACCCTTTACAGGATTAAAAATACAATAGCTATAAGACGTTGGCCTATAACGCAACAAAAGAAGTTGCAAAAATCTTTAAGTGGATGTACCTTGGTCGTTCCTTTACTGACATTCCGTATGTACCTACGCATTTTCTAGTTGTGGAAAAATATCGGGAGTCAAACGGAAAATTTTATCGGTTTCCGAAAAAGTAGAAATTATGCGGAAGTTGGAAATTTCCTCAAATTATGACCTTCTTGGGTATAACGAATAACGGTTATTACGAACAAATATAGCGGTCCCGTGGAATTCGTTATAACCGAGTTCTACTGTATTATCATTTGTGCCTCATTCGCAATGTCTGTACTTTTGTCCAATTGAAGAGTAAAACGTTGGTCGTTTTTTTATCTCATTAAGCACCTGTTTTCGAACATCTTCTGCCATGTCGCTAATTCTTCTTGCAGTGGTAGTGTCTGAATATGGAATTGTTTTAATAGCTTGTACTGCCTTACTGTCAAACATTTTATTTGCAATTATAATTGAACCTGGAAGTATACGTTTTTCTACACTGGTGTAAGCTTTCTTATCCTTGGCGGTTAACAAAGCGAGTTCATATGATACCTCGAGTGCAGTTATAGGAGATTTGGTGAATGTCTCAAGACTTTTGGAAATTAATAGACTTTTGTTTGAAGAAGTCAATGGACTTTTTTGGAACTCTCTATGATTTGTTTCTAGATGCCTTTTTAATAACGAGAGCTTCATACTATTGTTTGACAATGCTTGATTACAAATCATACAAACAGGTTGGGGCGGTAAGGCGTTATTTGAACAAAGCCATATTGCAGATACGAATCTTGGTAAGTTTGACGTGCCTGCATTGGCCGCTGCAAAATATAGCGTTGTCAGGCGTTTTTAAAAGGAAGAGACTTCGACTGTTTGGTTACGGGCAATAAATGTTCCTAGCATTTTGCGTAAATCTGTAATGTACAAATAAAAAGAATGTAATAATTAGTACTAATTGTGCAAACGAATGTAATTGCTTCATTGTCGTTTTGTTTAATTATAAATACCTAGATTGGAGATCCTCGCGTACCCCTGAGGAACTATTCGCGTACCCTTAGGGGTACGCGTACCCCCGGTTGAATACCACTGCTCTAGAACACTCACATGTGGATCTACTATATAGCCATATGACATGTGCCTCCAATATAATTATTAAAGAAACACGAAGAAATCCAAGTACTTTTATATTGTAATGGTTTGGACAAATTTTCGTGTCTGCTTTTCTTGTAGTTGGTTTCTCCAACGAATGCAATGCTAGGAGCAGTTGATCATTTACCTGGTTTATAAAAATGTTGGCATTCATGTTTTTCTGATAATCCTTATGCTCTAGTTCAGAGCTAAGCAATAGGTCACAACTGGCAAAAAACCTGCAAATTCTTACTTGGCGAATTATAAATCCCCTGTTCTCGCCCTCAAATATTTGTGAAACACCCAGGGTATCTGATTCGTTTACTCAGTGGCACATATTGGTTGCCATTTTCGTAAATCAAGGTATATTCCAAACACAAATATAAGCGATGTAATAACACACATTTTATTAAAAACCTATTTTGTTGCTTCTCTGAAGTTGGTAAGATTAATCAATTTTAATTACGTCATTGATGACGTGCATTACCCTGGTCTTATGCCTCTGGTACAGTTTCATTTTGCCTCAAAATGGTCTATGCGCGAGACTTAATTCATATTTTCGCTGTTGTCTATCAAGTCATTGTATTTTTGTATAATTCGCTGCGACATTACGATGTAGAACCAACATGTACACATTGTATAGTTACATTTGTGACGAACATCACAAATCAACTAAAACTCAATGTGAGGTATACTATTTTCTATATGTATTTACAAATTCATATTTTAAATTGTAGAACTGAGGTAAATATTACTCCTCAAATTTTGAACAATAGTTTTCTGCACTACACCTTTTTGTTTGTAGTTATCTTGGAAAACACTGAAGAAAATGGAATTAAGCTATACGCCGCAGTTTGATCTTATAAATAATTCAGTGACAAAGTAGTTACTGGGAATTGAAGTCAGTTTCACAGTCGAACGTTAAATTGTTAACATAACAGGTCCCGAGTGGTGTAGCTTGAACAAGCGTCCACGTTCGATCAGCAGAGTTAAGCAACGCTGTCTCTGGTTAGAACTTGGATGGAAGTTCCACGGTTGCATCTCTCGGCGCCTCGTGATACGGCTGTTACGGAAATAGTTGGTCCCGGCGGTCATAAAAACATCATGACAGTCGTTAGTGTGGTTGGAAGTTCTCATACTGCACAGCGACGCCTATAATTGGCCTAACGGCTGTTGGCTGAGTGCGAATTAAATAAATAAATAAATATATAACTTGATTACCGAATTACTTGCGAAAGTATACTTTTACGTAATGTTTTAAAATAAAATACATAAGGGTCGGGAACGAATAATAAAATTCTTGAGAATTTAAAGAGCATCATGACTAATAATAATAACTGTCAAAAAATGTTATATAGGTTGACGAGACCAGGGCCATGCCTCTATCTCCTTTACTTATGAATAAATTTGGATGAAATTTTATAAGAGGATACTAGACATAATTTAATGATAATGACGAACTTCCGGTTTGACCGGAAATGACAATAACTTTGATTTTTTAAATGGATCACCTTATACATTTTATGTTTTTCGGAATTTACGAATTAAATTGCCAACTTTGCTTAGCTTCTTCTTTTTAGTAGGACGATATCCTATTTAATATTTCGCGTTCGATGGTGATTCCATTGATGATGATATCCAACTCTGGATCCATCTTTGTTGTCGGCCTGGTTGTCTCTTTCCGGGTGGTTTATTACTGCTGCATATATTAACTAGTCTTTTCCATGCGTCTAATGTATTCATTCCATTCTTTACGTCTGTTTCTTGTTGCCTGTTTCTTGCTTAGCTGTGACACAAAAATATTAAAAAAATAATTACTAATTTTTCAGTTTTAGATAAAGATAAAGAAGTACATGGAGCATATCGTTAGATTCGTAATTAAATTTTCTATCTAATGGCAAGATGGCCCTTAGTAGGTGCCATTTAAAAAAGGTGTCTTTTCTTATTGCATCGAGGGTTTGTTATTAACCTACTCGATAAAATAGCTATTATTATGAGTTGCTAGAGTTACTTCGAACCAATTTTTCTCAGTTACGGCCTTCTACGGTAGAAAATAAGATTTGAAAAAAAATTGGTTTGAAAATAGAAGTAGAAGTGGAGGCACCACTAATTGGATTATGTCAAAGGTCAACGCGAAATTGATTGGACCAAATTAAATCCGCGGATTGACCTAATTAAATCCACGGTTTGACCCAATTAATTTCGCGGTTTGCTCTAATTAATTTTCATATGTACTACTGATTAATCACATATGAAGTTTGATATTTAATTTTGTGTGCTACTGATTAAATTACGCGGCGGCCATTTTCAATTTTCGCGCGAATATTTGAATTTGAAATTTTTCCGATTTTTTTCTAAGTTCCATTTTTTGTATTTAAACTTCCCGGGATGTCTACCATCTTGGTTTTCTGCACGCGCACTTCTCGCGGCTGCCCTTCTAATTTAAATTTTCGCGCAAATATTTGAATTTCAAACTGGTAAATCTCCCTCTCTTGTACTCCTTGTCTCTCTCCACAGAATGGATGTTTAATTTAAAAAAAATCTCTGGACGACCTGGATTTGAACGCTCTACGTTCGCATCCACATTGGGCTTACATCCGTGTTCACCGCTACACCACGGAGCGCTACGGGATTTCAAGGGTTTGAACAGAACGCCATTTCACTGTTCTGACGTCATAATGCCAGACTTTAAAACAAAATATTTTTTCAAAAATATAAATTATAAGAATGGAATTGTGTAGCCTATTGTGTTTAAAGGTTGATTCATTTTTTTTAAATTAGCTTTGTAACTGGTTTTCATGGAAATAATTTTTTTATTTTATAATTTGAGTGACGCCCATGAATGGATACCGAGATTTCCATTGTCCCTGCCTACTATATAGCTGGAAATTTAGTTTGTTGAAAATACGCGGTTTTCCAGAATTAATTACTTTTATTTTTATCAATTGGGCAAACAGGTCGTCGCCTGTCGGCGATAAGAGGTAAAGTCAGATCGTAAATATAAACGAGTTACAAATTTGAGTTTAATATATTCCTGAAATACTAAGTAAGTAAGTAAGTAAGTAAGTAAGTAAGTTTATTTCATCATAAAAAAGATGTTTATATACATAATAACAAACGCCTAATTTTATACAACTTAAAACTTATTTAGTGTACGTCCCCATCTTTTAATTCAACCTTACTGCTATATTTGAGACAAGTTTTTAACATATTCCGAGCAATTTTTTTTAAATTGCTTCACATTAGTTAATCGTTTAGCCTCGTTTGGGAGGTCATTATACATTTTAAATTCTTTATAATAGAAGCTATTTTGTGTGAAACTCTTTGTATTTGCTGGAAGTCAGAAATTGTCTACGATTCTAGTTCTATAATTATGAACATCTTTATTATAAAGTACATGATTACTCATATAACTAGGTAACATATTTCTTACCAGCTTAAAAATAAAAACCATCGTATTGAAATGTATCCTTTGTTTAACACTAAGCCACTGCAACATTTCTAGCATATTGGCAATTCTGGTCCGCCTATGACAACGCAATATTATTCTCATCGCTCTATTTTGTAACTTTTGCAGCCTTTGCAGGTCTCCTTCCGTCACTAAAAATAGCACAGTGGAACAGTATTCGAAATGCGGAGCAATTATACATTTATAAACTAAAATTCTAGACCATACATTTCATTTACTACTAATTCTACCAAAAAACCCAATCTTTTTAGCCGCCTTTTTAACAATAAAATCTATACGATTCCTAAATTTTAATCTGTGATCAATAACTACCCCTAGATATTTCATTTCGGCAACGTATTCTATATTCGCACCGTCTATCACCACATCATCTACTGGCTCCGTTAAAAGCCTGTTTGTAATAATCATGGCTTTTGTTTTCATCGTATTCAGCTTTAGTCTGTTACTTTTTAACCACATTGACAATTTTATTAGTTCAGAATTCATTTTACTTACCGCACTGTTAACATCACTATCACTCACTGTAATTAGTGTGTCATCTGCAAAAAGGTTTAATTTACACCTTTCGACAATTGTGTCCATGTCGTTTATATATAAAATAAAAAGAAGTGGTCCCAGTTTTGATCCTTGTGGTACACCTAATTTATTTTCTCTTGCTTCCGATTTGACTCCGTCATAGATAGTTACTTGATATCGTTCGGATAGATAGTCCCTAAACCAATTATTTGCCCTGCCCGTAATTCCATATTTTTCCATTTTAGATAGAAGTATATCTCTATCTATTGTCTCAAATGCACGCTTTAAGTCCAGGAACACAGAAACTATTTTTTGTCCTTCTCGATCTCCTCTTTCCAGTTAGCCAGCACCATATTTAAAGCTGTTTCGCATGAATGATTTTTTCTAAAACCAGATTGGGTTTCTATTAATAAATTTTGTTTTTCAAGGTACTCTTGTAGTTGCTCTTTAGCTATTTGTTCTATTATTTTTTCTAATGTCGGGAGCATATTTATTGGTCGAAACTCAGAACACTTTTTGGTACCAGCAATTTTTGGAATAGGTGTTTGAAAAGAGTCATTTATTATTTCTAATAATGTATTGCCAATAACTGGAATAGCATCTTTAATAATTTCGAGTGTAATTCCATCTGTGCTTGTTTTATTCTTCATACTTGAAAATCACTGTATTAAGTTTTGCCATATCTATTTGCTGAAAAGTGAAGACACTCGAACAATTTTGACCTATATTACAAAAATCTACGTTACCACTAGTGCTATCAAGACTTGCATAAGTATGAAAAGGTCTCATATAATTTTATTAAATTATTTATAAAAACCACGGTTATTATCCATTTTTCATATTTAAAATGCTAGAACATGCTTAAATTTATGTTGCTAGGCGTAATTACAAAAGACGTTATAGAATTTTAACGTTCGATTATTTTATGAAACTGCAATTAGGCTTTTTATAATAGAATTTAAATAAAAGAGCTGAATTATTCAAATGTATTATTTTTGACCGCGGTTGCCTGTCGAAGCCTGCTCGGAAAACGCAAACACTAACATAGCCCGAGGGTCGACTTTCTATTTAGTCATCTTGTGTGAACCTTATATATATTAGACGTGTTTTAAAAAATATATGAATAAGCATTTTGCGATTTTCTAACGATTTGGTTCATATGATTTTTGTCGCTTTTAAAATAAATAGACATTATTTTATTTCGTACTTGAGTTTTATAATTACGCTGTGTCATTTTTGGATTTCATTACGTCACGCTAAAGTCTTCCGTCTCACTCATCACAGTTGTTCTCTCTCGCTCGCATTTATGTAATTTAAAAAAAGCTTTTTGCGTCGGCCCCAAGTCGGATTTGAACCCCAACCACATATGAATAATTATTTTAAATCACGAAATCCGCGGCGACCATTTTTGGATTTGATTACGTCACGCCGAAGTCTTCCGTCTCATATAGGTACGAAAGTCGGGGTGGGTTGCTTTAACTACAGCATTTTCAACTACTTTTCAAAGGCATGAGACCGAAGATATCCGAGTCATGTCGTATATATGTTCGAATGTTTGTCCTTTTAAACCTATTGCACAATATTTCCAGCTAAGAAAAATTTAGCGAAAGGCATTAAAAATGATTGGCGCATCACAGAAAAGTTATAAAATAAAAAGAATAAATATAAAGTCAAACATCCATTACTTAGGCTTGCTAACTCGTCGTTTGTTAATATCTGTTCTACATGAAACATTTTCATAAGAATTTGAAATAAAATTGTAGGTTTTAATTGTGAGTTATTTCCAAACGGTATGGAGTTGTTAGACTTGTTATAAATATATTACTATAAAAAATCTCGAAAAGGGTTGATTAAATAAAATGCAACGCATTTGTAAATCCGTAAAACTTTTAGTTGGGCAGAGTGACATAATTTGCAGGGGGTTTTAAAACAAAAATTGCTAACTGATTACCATCTGCTGAAATAACAGCGACTTCTTTCGGAATAAACTGTTTCTTCCACATCGCGTCACATAAAATTCTACAAAAAAACAGTATTTTTATTCAACGCTCATTGAAAAAATCATCCGCCTCCAACATTTAGATAAACAAAATTTAAAAATTCTTGTACTTTTGATGGAAATATATGTATGTTGACCACAAATTAACATAATTTTGAATAAAAACACACAATTTCGTTGAAAAAATGTTCTGACACCATCATTTCACTTAAAATTTACAAAAAATGACATCATGTCACTTGAAATTATACAAAAAACGACATTTTTATTCAATAAGCGATCAAAAATACGCCATCCCATATCATTTCACTTAAAAAATTATCGCAATTCGTTTTACAAAACGATTTATAATAACGAAAATGATGTAAAAACGCTCAAAAATGTATGTTGACCCCCAAATTAACATAAAATTGAATAATAAACGCAATTTCATTGAAAAATCTTCTGTCACCAGCATTTCGATAAACAAAATTTTAGTTACGTAGGCTCATTGTTCATTTTTATTACGAAAATTAACTCAAAATTGAATAAAAATCACGCAATTACACATCATCTCACATAAATGTTTGCAAAAATCGACATCATGTCACATAAATTATACAAAAAATGACATTTTAATTCAACACACGATGAAAATTTAATAAAAATCACGCAATTACACATCATCTCACATAAATTTTTACAAAAATCGGCATCATGTCACATAAATTATACAAAAAATGACATTTTAATTCAACACACGATGAAAATTTAATAAAAATTACGCCTCCACTTCTACTGGTGATGTGGTGATCCCTTTAAAAACCAAAGTTGGTGTCATTTCCGGTGAAACCGGAAGTGGGTTATTTTAACTATATCTTTCGGCCAATCAGAAATTATGACTAGTAGCTTCATATAAAATTTTATCCAAATCGTGTAATTAGTATAATTATAATAGAGATATTGTATTTATACTACAATTTGCAAGCATTTGCTAACATTTTATGAAAATGAAAACACGTTATACAAGTTTAAAATATAAATCTCATCGGTTTTATCAAAATTTTATGTCAATTGTAGCGACCCTGAAATTAGTTTTCGCTTTTACAGCTCCTTGATATGGTTTCTCTGATTTCAATAACATCGCTAGATCATATCGAACGCAATTATTGTAACAGCACTTATGATTTGAATTTAGATTGTGTAGGTGGTAGTAAAAAAATGTAACATAAAATCGGCGTAAGCTGTTTATTGGGCTTGTCCAATAAAATTGACTTACTCACTTATAGTAATGTAATTAAATAGCATTGTATTGTTGAGCTGCAGACTATATTGTTACGTTTTTAACGTTCGGGCTATTTGAAATTATACGACAAACATGGGTTCAAATATTTATTTACACTATTGGATTAATTATTGTTATTTACAAGCACATTCGAGAATTATCAAGCAGATTACAAATTAATACAAGCACTAATGACTATCGGTACACGTATTTCTATTACATACGGATTTATTTATATCACTCTTAAACACTAACGATTATATATTTATTTATTTGGTCATCTATTTATTTAGTTATATGTACACGCGTTTTTATTTATATGGGGGCTTCTAACAAGCCTCGACGTGAGTTCGAACTGCCGCAGAATTATTTCAGAACTGACCCGCATCCCCGCTGCGCGAGTATTTATCTTTCACTGGAGAGGTTTCAGAAACTTCTCGGCATTCACTAGAAAATCCAGATAAAAGCATGACGCATCTGACCTCGGGCGCGCGTGAGTCACGCACTGCACCTGGCTCCAGATTTATCCGAAAGTCTGGAACTCTGTGACACATCACACCTGCTCCTGCCGGCAGCCTCTGAATCACCCGCGCACATCTGCTCTCAAGGCCGTTCTTGCGTTCGTTACACTGCCCCCGCCTTAGATCGTTCTGTCCCAGAACGAGTTGCGTCGGGTGCCTGTCTTCTCGCTCTTGTGGGGGTCCGATGGCGGTACTTGCAGGCGGTGCCCTTCTTGCACATGGACTGGCTGAGGAAGCAGCAGCCCACCGTGGTCTCCAGGCTTCGCAACAGCACACCTCGATCTGGACGCCGGTTGTCTCTTGTACTGCCGATCGGTAGGCCATCAGGAACAGGTGCATGTACTGGCCCCAGTCACGCGGATGCTCGGAAACGCCCTTGGAGAGATGCTTCTCCATGGTTCCGTTCATCCTTTCCACCATGCCGTCCGATTGAGTATGGAGGGCAGTGGTCCGGGTCTTGCGTATCCCCAGTAGCTTACAGACGTTCTGGAACGGTCCAAACTCGAAATTCCGGCCCTGGTCGGAATGTAACTCCAGGGGGACTCCAAAACGGCTGAAGCACTCCTTCACCAGAACATCAGCGACAGTACCGGTCTCTTTCTTCGGAACGGCGTACGCTTCGGGCCATTTGGTGAAGTGGCCCATGCACACCAAGATGTATTTATTTCCCGCTTCGGTTTCGGGACATGGTCCGGCGATGTCAATGGCTATACCCTCGAACGGACCACCGACGTTGTACTGCCACCTCGGAGCTCTTCGTCTTCCAACAGGTCCGTTTCCCGTAGCGCATGCTTCGCACCCCCGGCACCACTCTCGGACGTCACCTTTGCAGCTCGCCCCGTAGAACCTTTCTTGGACCTTCTGCAACGTCTTCTTCAATCTGTGTGTCCTCCAGAGGAGCAATCATGCAGGTAGCGCAGAACCTCGGCCACTCTACTACTTGGAACCATCGATCGTGATCTCGTTGCCCTACTGTCCTCATCTTCCAAGATTCTGGTCGGGACGTTGTTGTCCAGCTGCAAGGAGTCCCATTGCGCCCAATAAGTCTCCACTGTTGCGTTGGTGGCGTGGACCTCCTGCCAGGTAGGTCGACGGCCATCTTGCTTCCAGGCTATAACCGCGCCCAAGTCGGGGTTGTTCTCCTGGCTACTCTGCAACTCGTCTGGCTCCCACGAGTTGTCGACCACAGTGGTACGATTAATGGGTACCGCACGACTCTCCAGTCTTGAACAGTGGCCGCAGTCCGCAGGGCAAGGCCTCTTGGATAACGCATCGGCGTTGCGGTGGGCTGTGACAGGCCGATTATTTATTTCCAAGTCGTACTTTTGTAGGCGCTCGATCCACTTAGCCATCTGTCCTTTAGGGTTCTTGCACTGCAGTAGCCATCCCAGAGCAGCATGGTCGGTCCTCAGCAAAACTCTTCTTCCAAACTCGAATGATTTATGTTTTCCTACGTCAGTACGGCCGCTGGGATGATCTCCGCCCTCGACGATGTCTTGGTACCGGGCCACCATACCTTCTATCTTCTT
The DNA here is from genome assembly GCA_940337035.1 of Agriotes lineatus. Classification (NCBI taxonomy): domain Eukaryota; kingdom Metazoa; phylum Arthropoda; class Insecta; order Coleoptera; family Elateridae; genus Agriotes; species Agriotes lineatus. The sequence continues at coordinate 118,717 of CALNHX010003835.1, read as the reverse complement.
CCGTTTTCGTTGGCTCATGCCCCCTCCCAGTATTGGGTTCCTCTTGGCGGTTGCCAGTTCCCTGCTGACGTTCATCATCCTTACTGGGACCCCAAGCCCAGTCTTCATCAACGTCTTTCCTACCAGGATACCATGAGTGAGCTTCTTGCCACCATCAGGCTCGACCACGCGCACCACGTTGCCCCGGAGATCGCCATCCAGGTATGCATCCACGACCCTCTCGGCCTGTCCTTGCAGAGTAACATCTTCCGCCCATACCACTTGTGCCGCGATCTCCCCTCTTGGGTGTCGGGAAAGATCCTCTCCACCCACGTGCAACTCGCCGCGTCTCAGGTCCAAAGCGCACTCACACTTATCCACAACATCCATTCCCAGGATGCACTCGTCCGCACTGTCAGCATAATCGGGCTCAACCACGCGCACCACGTTGCTCCGGAGATCGCCATCCAGGTATGCATCCACGACCCTCTCGGTTCGTCCTTGCAGAATAACATCTTCCGCCCATACCACTTGTGCCGCGATCTCTCCTCCTGAGTGTCGGGAAAGCTCCTCCCCACCCACGTGCAACTCGCCGCGTCTCAGGTCCAAAACGCACTCACACTTATCCACAACATCCATTCCCAGGATGCACTCGTCCGCAATGTCAGCATAATCGGGCTCAACCACGCGCACCACGTTGCTCCGGAGATCGCCATCCAGGTATGCATCCACGACCCTCTCGGTTCGTCCTTGCAGAATAACATCTTCCGCCCATACCACTTGTGCCGCGATCTCTCCTCCTGGGTGTCGGGACAGCTCCTCCCCACCCACGTGCAACTCGCCGCGTCTCAGGTCCAACAACAGAGACCGAACTCTTCTGCGGTTTCCAGCTCTTCCTGCCCGACCTTCAGCTCTTCTCGTGCTTTCTGCCCGGCTTCCAGCTGTTCCCTAAGATCCTCTTGTGCTTTTTCTGCCTTCTTTCGACCGGATCGCAATTCTTCCCTAAGCTCATCCTTGAGGTTTTCTTGAGTGGCTTTCAACTTTTCCTCAAGTTTTTCTGCCTTCTTTCGGCCGGCTTTCCATTCCTCAAGTTTTTGGACTGCTTTCTCTTGCTCGGCCTTCAGCCATTCCTTAAGTGCTTCCTGTGCTTCCTTTTGGCCGGCTTTCAATTCTTCCTGGCCAACTTGGATCTCTTTCCTAAGATCCTCTTGTGCTTTTTCCGCTTTCTCTTGCGCTTTTTCTGCCTTCTCCTGCCCAGCTTGGATCTCTTTCCTAAGATCCTCTTGTGCTTTTTCTGCCCTGTCCTGGCTAACTTGCATCAGTTGCAAAAGTTGGCTTAATTGGGCTTCCATTTTGCTGCTTTGAGATCTCGTCAAAGGCATGCACAATACTCACTTAAATTTATTTATCTGACCGTCGTTTTATCGGCACTTGTTAACAATTTATTTATTTAATGTTTGTTCAATAATTTTCTTATAGCCCCCGGTTCAAAACCCCACACCTGACACCACTGTTACGTTCTTAAACGTTCGGGCTATTTGAAATTATACGACAAACATGGGTTCAAATATTTATTTACACTATTGGATTAATTATTGTTATTTACAAGCACATTCGAGAATTATCAAGCAGATTACAAATTAATACAAGCACTAATGACTATCGGTACACGTATTTCTATTACATACGGATTTATTTATATCAGTCTTAAACACTAACGATTATATATTTATTTATTTGGTCATCTATTTATTTAGTTATATGTACACGCGTTTTTATTTATATGGGGGCTTCTAACAAGCCTCGACGTGAGTTCGAACTGCCGCAGAATTATTTCAGAACTAACCCGCATCCCCGCTGCGCGAGTATTTATCTTTCACTGGAGAGGTTCCAGAAACTTCTCGGCATTCACTAGAAAATCCAGATAAAAGCATGACGCATCTGACCTCGGGCGCGCGTGAGTCACGCACTGCACCTGGCTCCAGATTTATCCGAAAGTCTGGAACTCTGTGACACATCACACCTGCTCCTGCCGGCAGCCTCTGAATCACCCGCGCACATCTGCTCTCAAGGCCGTTCTTGCGTTCGTTACAATATCATATTATCGCATTAGTAATTCCTATCGGCAAAGTCGCACTAGCAAATTAATTAACGAAAATTTAAACACCTGTTATTATATTCTATTGTAGGCTATACTGAATACTATAACTCTGTATAAATCTTTACATACATAAACCTCGAATTCCCTTCACTTGGTAAATTGAGCTGAGGCTTGCACCTTAGTCAGCCGCCTAATAAGATATTGATTATAATTTATAGCAGTTTATTATTATACTATATTACTTTATAGAATATGGAACCTGATCTATACCTATTTATTTTTAGGTTATTCGCCGGGTGGGAATCCTCTTTATTCCTGCAAAGGTTGCGGGAAGCAATATAAGTATAAGAGGTCCCTATGTCAACATATAAAACACGAATGCAGCAAGGATCCTCAGTTCATTTGTACTTTGTGTTCCTATAAATGCTTTCAAAAAGGAAATCTCAAAAGGCACCTTCAGCTCCGACATAATATATTTTAATATGGTCTTGTCGTGCAGTGTAAAAATAAATTATCAAAATATAGTAGAAGAGAATAAAAAGCTCCGTTTTATGTATTATTTGGTTTGCTAATAACAGATACAAAACAATTTGATTTATTATGGGCACATGTAACGAAGTTTTTAGAAGGAAGAAAATTGAAGTCTTATTTTGCGCTGAAAGAGAAACTTAGGGCTTCTAAAATATAATACATAACATCAATTGAGTTCGTTGGTTCATGGAAGCACATTAATAAAATTAAATGAGTATCGAAACAAGAAAACTTGGTTTTAATTATTAATCTTTTGAAACTCCCACTACTATCAGTTTGATTGTTATTGTAGATCTCAACATTACAATGAAAATTTTGCGAGCTACAAGAACACAGGGCAGAATAATTTCGTTAATCTTTTTCGCTCCACGCCACTGGTAGGTCACCTCCTGAAATCTGCAAGCATGCGCCACTCCAAGATGTCTGCTGCTCGAACCTCGTTCGCAACTCAAATATTTAAAAAAAATGTATAAATTACTCAGCACAAAACAGCACCAAACTTGAATAAAAAATTCCGTACACGATTGACAACTATTTATTTGTACGTTTAAGTGACTGCTTCACAAAACAAATTTACAACAAAACTTCACATCAAAAATAACTTAAGTTAACCTCTAAATGGACGCGAAACGGGGCGACGTTTCCCGACGAATTAAATTGACAAAGCCTTCGATAATTCAGCGTCGCATCTATTTATAGATTTATACCCTCGGACAAACATAAAATACAATAGCCATGTATTTTGAAGAAATGCATGAATCCATTACTCAAAAACCTTAGGTTTAAATGTAAAACTATTATATTATTGTCTTTAGCGCATATCGAAGCACACGTGTATCAACATTCACATCTGTCCGCAACCGTACTATTTCGAAGTGATTTTAGCGTGCATAGGGCTCTGTCTCACAAAAATACCCAGATATGCCGCCGGAAAAGTGATTTCCCAGCCTTGCTGCACATGTGTGAATGTTATCTACCAGGAGAAACTTTTCTTAACGGAGATGTGCATACATAACTGAAACGTGGCCCTTGCTTCAGCAACTTTGCACGAAAACGGGAAGTTCAACAGCTTTGCCAGTGGATGAAGGCTTCAAAATGTCTAGAAACATCTCCTCCAAATTTATGCCTGCCTTACAACTTGTACGGACCCTTACATTAGACACACCCAGTGCATAATCGGTTCGGAACAGCTCTAACTTCACTGATACATAACTTCATAATTCTCATGTGTGTAGTACTCAATTTTCTGTGTTTGCAGGCCCCTAATTATGGACACACAACATGCTCCTCAGCTACTGCCCTTGAATTCTGCAGTCGTGGCCCAATTTTGTGATGTCGGCTTCCATCTAAACTCAGGCCAGCTCCGATATCACCTTCCATTTTGCATGTGTGCTTATCTTAAGTTACTATGAGTTAATTGGCTATTATACATAAAAATCTCCTAAATCTTACTTTAGAAACAAACGTATGCCCTAACTGTGACTACAATTATCGATAAATCCTACGGCAAGGAAATCTGTTTGTGTTGTCGACTTTTTCTTTAGCAAATGAACTTTGTTAGTTACTCATTACCTTTAATTGTACAAATGTTCAACGTACAAGCGAATATCATAGAAATATATACATCGGGGTGATCGTTTTTAAGCGAAATGCGAAATATCGAACATAAGTGTGCATATCTTTGATAATGACATTTCAAAGTTGACTGTTGATTCTAAGATGTCAACGTTGGTTGGTTAATAAATGCAAATTATTCCATCAACCGGTTTTAAAATCGAACATAACAAAAGCATGATATATCACAAGGTTACTAGAAACATTTAATTTAATAATTTAAAAGGAAGGTTGTCTAGATTATAACTTTAAATTATAGCGGGATGGGGGAGGCTGAAAGTCATTACACATCAATTACCGTCCTTGTTAGACATATCATTTGTTTACTAAGATCTAAAAACTTGCTATGTTCGGTCTTGAAACCGTCCACCCGGTATAATAATAGTTATTTATATATCTATGGCGCAAAGGTATTCATTTCCTTCTGCGTGTGAAGCTTAATGCTCGACGTCGAACGGATAGCATTGAACCCACAGAGGAGGAGATACACCTTTGCTCCAGTGATATATCTTACTATATTTACAATAGGGAACACTCTTCGTAACAGTACCCTTAAAGTTAAATAAGTCAATTTCGAAAAGATGGAAACATTTATAGCAATTCATAAAACATAAAACATGAATGATTTTAAAAAGTAGCATAAAGCTCAATATTAAAAAATTCTATACGAAATAAAATGTTTCTTATAATAAAAACTACATCAATTAAGGATTTACAACGAAATTCCTAGGGTAAAAACTTGCAACTTTGTTAACAGTTATATAAAAATAGTTAGAATAAAGCAGTTATGTAAGCTGTAGACTTAAATGGAGAATACGTACAACAAACACTCGTAATAGGAAGTTTTATATGCTCTCGAATGACATTTTCTGCGACCAGAAACTTTAGTGGGTGAATAAGTAAAAGTGTAGTGCCACGAATAAGTGCCGAGAAGCAGGAACTGTTGATAGGCAGACTGCTGAACACCTGGAGATCACGATGGAATCGTTACAAAGGGAACTCCAAGTGCAAACGAGTTGGTCGACAGCTTCACACTAGATTTAAGCAATTTTCAAAGTGGTAAAGGGATCAGCTAACACAGAAAAAGCCATGGTGAAGATGTAGATGTAGCTCTTTAAACAAAGAAACCCATAAGAAGCAGGAAGAGAAGGTAATTAATTGTACCTTATATTACTGAAACTAGCTCAAATTTCCGATAAGCATCCGAGAGATTTGGCTGAAAATTCTATCCCAGCTAAAATGCACATAAAATTTAAGCTTACATGGACAATTAGAGTAATAATTAATTAACTTGTAGGTTTCGCTCCTTTTTCGTGTATAATCCCAGGGAAATGTTGATTTTTTAGTCTAACCGGATTGCGTGACCGATGTGCAATTGTATATAACCTCCATGTAGCTCAAAGTGAAAATTTTACAGCGAATTACGGTCAGTTTAGAGAAACATTGAATAACGATTTTTGGTGCGTCTAAATGGCGGTATTTAGCATCACTTCGGAAAACAATAGCATGAAAACTACGTCGGTTTAACTCTTGAACTTTTAGAAAATTTCAAAGTCGTTAGTGCAAAAATGTAAATATAATTAGAATTAAACCTTGTATACACCTGTGTACCGCTATAGTAAACATTGGTGTGTCAATTATACCCGCTATCAAGCAACAATATATTTTATTTAAAAAATTGGGGTATGTGCGGAGCTACAAATAAAACACAGCGAAAGTTAGATAACTGGCACGTATTGTGAGTAAGTCTTTGGGATTCCTAGACACGTTGGATCTTGGCACAGCAGGCAGCAGGTCCATACACCACAACACAGATTCAACATCAAGGCCAGCAATCTTGCATGCAGATTTAGGTGTTGTTGACAAAAAAATTTCTTATAAGCCTCTATGAACCCACATAAAGTCAAAAATTGTTGTTGTGATTAGTAAAGTCACAATTTATATTAAATTTGATATTTGTGTGAGTAAAAAAACAATTAATAGCATGGCAAGTTTAAGGTATACGTGATATATGCTCAGTTACATTTTCATTGAGCTTTAGTCTTTAGAATTAACGCTAGTCCTTATGGTGTCCTTACCAGTGGCGCATTATGGCAGAAGCCTGAGAAGCTCATAAAATATTAATTCACAGCAATGTAGCTACAGAAAATAGGATGTTAAACAAACGGCAAATAATTACCGTATTTTTCGAACAATCAGTATAATGTATTAAGTGGCTTCTGGCGATAAGTGTACCACTTGGTGCTTACATTTACATCTTATTTAAACTATTGCTACAATAGTTTGGAAATTGAATGACAAATTCTATTTGGCGAGCACAAATACGAAGAGAAGGGGTATACAGTTTTTTTTTCAGTTGAGCCCATGATGTTAAAGTCAGCCCGGGGCAAGTTAGCCTAGTTTCAGTAGTTGACCAGCAATTATTACACTCTTCCGGTGCCCTAAACCCGCACATGTCATGGGGCCATTCATTTTTAAAGTTGACTAGGGCCGTTCGAGCTTAGAGTTTTTGTGGTTGGAACGTGAACGTACCGTTCCGTAGAGGTAGCCATTTGGTGAAGCCTTACTGTGCCCATTTGACAAATTTTTGACGATTGTAGGATCTACTTAACTGCCCCAAATCGTAGGCTACTAAGTTTGAAATTGTGAATCCCATATCTTCCTGAAATACCGGAAAAATGTCATATCTATCTCTGATAGAATTTAGAGGAACCACAATTGTTTAATGACGTCTTGTATCTCAGTCATCCCCGCATATCGACCTATCCCTCAGGGTGAGGGGACCTTCCGTGCAACTCGAGTAAATTCGTGCTGGGTACTCTTGGAGTACGTTTGAGCTGCTATTATTTTTTCTTCAAGCTCTGAAGAGCCTCCCCATTTTGTTTCCGTTTTCGAGCTGGAAATGAACATCCTTTGCGAGCGTATATACAACGCTTAAATTTGGCGGCAACCGATTTCCGGATTGTTTAATTCGCTACTCCCAGTTATTTATGGTCGCATGTGAATGTGCACGTGCGTATTAATTACCGCGAAATGTTTGTATGCGTTTGTACAAAGTGATTTTTTTTAAACTGAGCTGCAGCAGGCCCTGGATAGCCTGAATCAGATGTGTCTGCATTAAGCTATATAGATTGTCACTTCATAATTTGACATAAAAACTTCATAACTTAAGCGTTAATTCCTTAGAACAGAAAATAGACAGGAAGCCGCATTTGTAAGAAATCCGTGCGACCGCGATGGGTTTTCAAAATGGCGGATGGTTGTTTCCTTTTGGCAGTGGCGTATCATATCGAGAGGGTGCATGTGCAGCAAACAATTTCAACAGTTTTATTAAGTGCAATTTACACTATGTGATTTATGACTACATGTGATTTTGTGTGACTTCAGTCACTGTGTGTAATTTAAATTGCTTCCTCAGATTGTGTGATTACAAATAATGACCCCACTATACGTTACCTTCTATGCCCATGACTATTGTTGTGTACTCGTACGTATGACAAGTGACACGTTCAGAGAAATTATCTCTCTGAAAAGTAATATTAATACTTACTGATGGAATGTAATGCCCAAAGTCCTGGTATTTGGGGTCTGAGAACAGCCAAAATTAGTCTCAAACTAACTAAAACCCACAACTGTCAAACCGGTATCACACCTCATTAGTCATACATGGGTTTTCAAAATGGCCGTTTCCGTCGCCTAGATGTTCCAGCCAAGTTAAAAGAAATGCGCCTTCCTGTCTATTTTCTGTTCTAAGGTTAATTCAAAGATGAATTTCACAGAACAACATAAGGTTTTTATGATAAAAGCGTAGTGGGGTTGTTGTAAATGGAGATGGAACTACTCTATACAAGACTGTTTTGACCAATTTAGGGATGAATTTAGGAATGTCGTCTATACTCGTTTCTATCATGCATTAAAGCGTACTGTGGAATCATTTGATGAGACAGGTTCTGTGACCAGAAAGAAAGGTAGCTGTAGACCAACGGTACGTACTGCAGAAGTTGTAGAAAAAGCTAGGCAAATTATGGGCGAAGAACCTTCGACTTCAATTCGACGTCTTTCGCAAGGAGTTGATTTACCATATTCAACAACCAGAAAGCTTCTGAAAAAGAATTTAAATCTTTTGCCTTATCGTGTAACTTCTGTACATCAAATATTACCTGCAGATATGCCCCTTCAAGAACAATGCTGTCGATGGTCCCTTAATAGCTTTCCTGATGACGATGCTTTGAACAATGTTTTTTTTTTTCGGACGAGGCATGGTTTCACTTATCGGGATACGTGAATTCCCAAAATATAAGAATTTGGGCTACGCAAAACCCACATTCTTTTAGAGAGGCACCACTTCAATCGCAGAAACTTGGAGTCTGGATTGGCATTAGTTGAAGACAAATTGCGATTTGACGTCACTGGACTTTTGTATTTGGCCTTGGCTAAACAATTCCATTTATAAAACTGATATACAGGACTTGAATGAGCTTGCAATTAGAATAACTGAAAAGTGTAATGAATGAAATAATTTACCCAATATGCTAGAAAATGTATTCCGAAGTCTGACAAATAGAGCAAGGTTATGTATCGAGCAAGGTGGCGGGCATTTTGAGCAGTTGCTCTAAATTTTCAATATAAAATAAATATTAGGCCATGCGCTCGAGGCCAAAATGGGACGTGTTCGGGAAATAATTAGAGGAAAGCTGCAAATGGATTTAATCGCTTTATTTAGGGTCTAGAATGAACATATTAATTCTTCCCCCTCGAAACACCTGAGCGTTGGCCGCCATATTGGAAAAAAAGGAGCAAACTTGGAGTTTTTCGCCAATATCTTCGTTTATATTAGGCTGAAAGTAAAAATATTTTTTACCAATATTAAATATAATTAAATTCTCTACAAAAATGGTCATTTGTACTTTTTTGCTAAGACTTATAGTTTGGAAGCAATGAGAAATGTGTTATTTTCGCGTAACCCCACGAAAATAAGTACATTAGTTATTTTCCCAGTAATAAAACTTTGTGTACAAATAAACATTACCATGAAAGTCAGTAAAAAATTAGTCTGGCTTTTCTCCGGATATGTAAAATGAGTTTGACAGGGCATAAATGAGAAAAAATAAGTGATTTCAGGGTACTTATTTTCTCAGTTCTGAAATTTTGTCAGGTGATAATATTCATTATAACATAACAAATAATAACAGTCTGGCTGCCATTGTGCATCACCAAACCCTTGCCAGACTCATGTAAAAAAGCGCGACTAGGCGGATGCAGAAGCGATCGGTGTATGAAGACCACGTGGAAAAACCCGCCTTTGTTAGTAAGAAAAAATAAAAATTTTGTCGTAATCGCATACAAATGTAAATTTAAAAAAAAATGTAAAAAAACTAATTTTTGCCCGTAGTCTTCGTATAGCAACATTAATGACAAGAATATAAAACGAAATAAAATAAACAGTGTAACCTAATAAGGCATATACCTCATTTTCACAGGCCTCAATAACCGCTGGCCCTGAAGTGTAAAAAAAATTGGACACAATTTTGTCACTTCAACAAGTAATTGAAAGTACAATAATAAAATATAGGTATACGGTTTCCAATGGTGAAAACCATTTTCCTACAAAAATCATACAAAAAGGTTTGATATTGTTTGACTAACAAATCCGTATTTTAATGTAGGTGATGATTATGATTATGACAGCTCTCCGTATGACGAAAATCAGTTTCATGATGACGATGATGAAAATGCATCAGTACCAACTAACGACGAAAATTATTGCGATGACCTCCATGAGGAACATGACACACAAGGACGGATGCAATAATTTTAATTTCCTTCGTGGTATATATCAAAAATAATAAAAACGTTTTTTAATTAAATATTAAGTACTATTTACACTGTTTTTGTTACATTTTTGCACTGTCGTGAAACATTTATGTCATTGTGTCTCTTCGCTGATATAATTAAGGTATATATTGTAATGAAGTAAGTAATTTACAACTTTCACTGACCTGGTGGAGCTTCGGTGATTTCGAATGGTTGCCAGACTTTTTTTTTCTATTTAATATTGTGATCGTATACTCTGCCAAATTGTTAGTACTACGAAATGGAAACGATCCTCCCTGTCTGAGCCCAGACGCCAAATGCACCGGTGCGGTCACTTATACATTACCAAGTTACGCTCCTTTATATGACTCTGGCAGGACTTTCGTGATCTACAATGATAGCCAGACTATTTTTATTTATTATATCGTAATGCATATTATCACCTGATACATTTTCAGGACTGGGAAAATAAGTCCAATTACGGTACTTATTTTTTCTTTTTTAATGCCATGCCAGACTTACTTTCCATAGCCGCAGATCAGCCAGACTATTTTTTAAAATAATTTTGAAATACATATTTTCACCTTATAAATTTTCAGGACTGGGAAAATAAGTCCAATTAGGGTACTTATTTTTTTTAATGCTATGCCAGACTTACTTTCTATAGGCGCAGATCAGCCAGACTAATTTTTTACTGACTTTCATGCAACGACAGTTAGTACAACAAATTTCATGACTGAGAAAATAAATACCCCTAGGTCACTAACCTAACCTATCGATTCCATCGGAAATCAATAGCCAGACTTGCAAATCTTCAAAAAGCACCATTGTCTAAAACAAAATAACCCAAAATAATGACTGGGAAAATAAGAACCAAAAAAAGTTCACTGCCTCCCCGACTAAGAGTCATTTCGGCGAAGATTGCCTTTTTAAGAAAATATTTAGAATTTCGAAATTCTAGTGAAAATATATGTTTGTGTTTTTGGGTGAAACTCTAAAGTGAAGGTGGAGGGATGTAGGATGCACATCAGGATTTTTACCAGGATGTGACTTACTGTTGGACAATAATGACAGAGACTAGCATAAGTGTATGAATGGTGACATTTTTAGGCAGTGGGTTGAAAAACAGTTAATCCCTGCTTTGTCCAAATTGAATGAAAAATGTGTGGTAATTATGAATAGTGCACCATATAATTCGGTTCTTACCGATAAACCACCCAATTTCTCGTCCAATAAACGACAAATGCAGAAATGGTTAACTAAACGTGACATACAATAAATTTGACAAAGCGACAATTATGGAATTTAATTTTACCTTTACATAATGACAAAAAGCAATACTGAATTGGCAATATTTTAAAACGACATGGACATGAAGTTCTTAGATTACCTCCATACCACTGTCATTACAATCCAATTGAATTGGCATAGAGTTAATACAAGAATTATTATAATAAGCACATGCATTCTCAGCCTCCGTCAAAAAACAAAGTTGCTAATTTATGGCTTAAATCTCTATCATTGTGTACAGTAAACATATAGAAAAAACATTGAATACTGTGAACTACTAATACAAAACGACTGGGCGAAGGACACAACTCCTGTTATTATTAGGTTGGACTAATCTGATACAGAATCGGAAGACGAGTCGTATTCTTCTTCTGAATCAGATTCTGAATGATTATCCTGAAGTGCATTCATCTACAATCTAGTACATTATATCCCTGAAAACGGTTCTACCAGAGTATTTTGTATTATCTCTTTATTTTGAAATGCTTGTTATATGTTTAGCATAAATAATAACTTCTATAACACAGATATCTAAACAAAAATCATCAGCAAGTTGTTAATAATACTTTTTTTCTACGACCACCAATAAAAGTAGGTCTTTTAGCGCTAGATTTGTTTCACCAAAAGTGACGTTTTATAATTTAGAGTGTTTAAAATGTGATCAGCTGTTTACTTTTAGCACATGTGTTATAAAGTGAAGTGAGGTTATAAAACTACAATTTCGAACTGGAAGTGAGGTTGTAAAGTTATTCTAGTTACTTCTTGCGTTAGAGGTAAAGTGTTTTTTAAATAATTAAAGCGTTATGTAATGAATACAGTCAGATTTGTGCTGTTATAATTACCTTTGATAACTGACTTTGACAGTACTGGCTCCACAAACATTCACCTGCACGTCAAGGCTATCTCTTTATTATGACAGACATTATAACTGTCATAAATGCAAACCTTTGTTAAATCGATATTTATGGATTAATAACAGAAAATTTAAGGTCGTAGAAAAAATATTGTATGCAAACTCATGCTAAAAGTGTTATTTTACCCGACATGTTATGAAACTCAGCCTTCGGCTTCGTTTCACAATTTTCATGTCTCATGCATAAACATCAACTTTTATCACTTTTGCATAAATATCTATTTACAGAGTACATATAAGACATACCTATCGATGTCTAGAAATTTTATGACGTTTCTGTACAATTAGATAACAATCATGTTTAAATAAACGTTCTTAAAATAAAGCAATACCTTATTTAATGTCAATGGTTCAGTAATTTTAGCTCTTATTAAGTATACTAGTGCTTATAAGGTAACATATTGATAGTTGTAATAGGTTTTTGACATTACTAGTGTATTTTTTATTAACCAACTACCTACAGACCTACACTGTTACAAAAATGCAAATGCAAAGCCTGCTCTGAATCATAAAGCAAAAAAACCGACTATACCATTTCTAATTGTATTATTTAAATCTGCAAAAAATCACAGCTGTCATGTCAAATTTCAAATGCCAGCACCTACCTAAAGTTTACTGCGGACGATTCACTTTTCGTCATGCCTCACTACAATTAACTTTAAAAAAAATCCCTTTCTATGTAGTTGCCGTTGTGAAGTCGAATTTATGGCGTGTCCTTGTTAATAAAATCAGACCTGCGGCTTGATCAATTTAACTAAATAGTAATTAAAATTGTGATCTTGTTTTGCACTAGGCTCTAAATTCTTACTGCTATAGCTTACTATAACCAAATTTGTTTCAGGTAATACAAATAACAAACATTACTGCAGCAGCTGTAATAAAGTATTCAAGCACCAAGGTTCTTTGTGGAAGCACAGAAAGTTTGTGTGTGGAAAAGCTCCCTCCTTTGCATGCAGTATGACCGGATGCCAATACAAAGCCAAAAGGAAGGACAACCTTAAATGCCATTACATAGCTCATCATATGTAAAGGAATATTTATATTATATTGTAATTATTTTCTTTAATTGTGCTAGTAAGTTTTGGTATGAATATTATATATTTAACAATGATTTAGAAACGTAATATATTTAGATTTAAAAGAGTAGAGGTTATGTTAATGCTATATGCTTACAATTTGAATGAATTCAGGGGCTACTGTGTTTCTATAGTTTTGTTGCACATTAAATAAATCCAAAAGTTATAAATTAAAGGCCCAAAGAAACAATCATTTATTTTCCATTACATCATTAAAATTGTATTAGCCTTCTTTAGATTTTTTTAATATAGTACTAGTTATAAAATAACTAAAGAGAGGGTTTTCCAAACACTAAACAACAGGTGTCCCAAAAATCAGGGCAAAGTTGACATTACACATTCATAAAGGATGTTTGTCAATTTTGTTACAAATTTATTATTGATTGTCAAAAAATCTTCGGAAAGGTCGATTTTAATTTTGGTTGAAAACAATACACTAATTTCTATCATAGAATTCACGTCATTGTTATATGCAGTTTCCGTGGATAAGTTGTCTATTATTTTCTCCCCTACCAACCTATTTCTACTTGCTTTCGAGTTCGTTATTTATGACGAAAAGGCCAACTTCTCGTATCCTTGTTGGTTAGTAGGACTACAACAAAATAACAGGCCCTTTAATTCATAGTGCCAAAATTATATACAGATTGTCTGCAGGTACTAAGTACACACGATAACTAGATATAGTGACGGTTTAAAATTAAGTCAAACAATGTAACAAACCGTCTGTATTTAGTTACCGTGTTACCTAGTACCTGCAGACAATCTGTATAACAGCAATTCGATAACATGAACCAGAAAATAGAATGCACTGCTTGAATAAGAAAGAGATAAACAAACAAAGGTTTGAGCAGGCTTGACGATTATTTTAATTATAACATATGTCAACTGAACATACCTATTAAAACAATGTTTTTATATTGTCATCTCTTTCTCAGTCAAGCATTATATTTTGTTGTTCATGTTATCTCATTGCTGTTATATGAAACATGTGAGCAAACGAAAATGAAATCAAGCTTGGGTTTGAAAATTGAAACATATGTCGATTATGAATTCACATTATGTTAATGTTCCAGAATACACATACGTAACATGCATAACTGTCACCGACTGTCATATCAAAATTTTATTCAATACGTAACATAAAAACCAACATTTAAACAATATCACATCTGCTACATCAATCACTTCGATTATAAAAACTTTTTGTTCTTGATTAAACATGTGAAATTTAAAATGTCTTCTTCTCTTCTTCCTTTTATTATAGGCCTGTTTTAACCACAAAGTGGTTCTATGAGCCCTCTTTACCCTTAGGCCGGGTAGGTGGCTAGCTTTGGCCGTCGAAACTGAGGAAGAGTTCTCTTGTTAGGGGTTAACGACTACCGCAGGTGTTAACGTGATAACCGGAGAGCGTACGATTTTTAACTCTAGAATCGCTGGGATTCGAACCCGGGCCGGCCGCCTGAGAGGCGAGAATTTGCTCGCGAGGCCATCCGCTCACAAAAAATTTAAAATTGATAATTTAAACAACTTGATAGTTTTACTATTATAATAACTGTTATATTTAAATTAAAAACATCAGAAGTTATAAAAAATATGACTTAATTTTTTCAAAGCCAAGCTTGATTTCGTTTTCATTTGCTCACATGTTATATAAATATGGCCCATCGGCATAACGGTACTAGAACGGTTATAGAAAATTGTTTTGTATTTGGTTACTATAGAAGCAACAATCACGCACTTTATTTAGGCAAACAATATTTCTAGTATTTGACCGTATTTTAGATTTTATTCGTCAAGTGCCTATTTGGAGTGGGCCTAAAAAACTAACTTCTGCTCGGCCTGTTTTAAGGCACTTACCGATCTTCTAACGTAATGTACTCAAGTCATGTCGACGTGGAAATATGAAGTAAAGGACAAAATCCTGGTCAATTGTAATTTATTTCAGTGTTTATTTCCACATTTCTTAATAGGTGACAACTTGATTTATGTGAAAGGCTTTTAGTAAGAACAGACAGGTAACAGTGACGTGAATTCTATGATGAAACATTTTTAAAGTGATTTGTTTTCAACCAAAAGATGGCAAAGAAAAATAAAATCGACCGCTGAAGATTGTTATACATATTAAATTTGTAGCAAACTTTACACAAATTGTATGCACGTATCTATACAGTAATTCTTTATAAAGATCGTTGTTTGGTTTCTAAATTACAATAACTGATGCTTTCTGAATTATAATTGAGGCTTTCTGAATATCAATTAACGCTTCCTGAATTACAATTTATTAATCTGAACTACAAATTCCACTTTCTGAATTACATCTTATATTTTCTGAATTGCAATTGAAAAATGTGTAGTACAAATCTTTTATTTAAACGCTACAAGAGAAAGAGTGACATATACGTTATTTATATTTATATAATTACTCCTGTGTAATAAATTCCTCTTCTTGTGCAGTAGGAAAAATTAAATGAATTATTCAATTCCTTTATTGATCCTTGAATACTTGAACGCTGCAGACAACCAAATCATTTGAGTTTTATTATTAGCATCAAGAAATTTAAAATAAATGATTTCTAAAAGTTGCCTGATTTTTTCAAAAAGTCGACACCACCGAGGAGAGATTAACGAAACGTTTCGCTACATCTCTA
Source organism: Agriotes lineatus (assembly GCA_940337035.1). Taxonomy (NCBI): domain Eukaryota; kingdom Metazoa; phylum Arthropoda; class Insecta; order Coleoptera; family Elateridae; genus Agriotes; species Agriotes lineatus. The sequence goes on along the minus strand of CALNHX010003835.1, from coordinate 102,751 downwards.
CTCAAAACAAGAGCGTTGAAATATTCCACGCAGACCAAGGAGCAGCTATAGTTTCAGATGGGCTCTAAAATTACAAACTTGAACTCAATTCAAGAGTTTAGTAGATTACTAATTGGCAGTAATACGAAAGTTACAAGACATATGCTTTACTGATTGCACTACTACCATTGTAGTTGACTGTAGACTGTAGAAATTGCAATATATTGTAAAGATCCATATATATAATAGGCTTGTCTCGGACACTGTTTTGTGTATCCGGGACGCTGTTTCAGCAGCCAAACCGTAAGAGATAGAGAAAAAAGTTATGAAAGTTATATGTTTGGAATGGTCATGTCAGGTCAGGAACCGAATTTCAGTCACGTGACACTTCCGGTTTTCGAGAAATCACGTGATTTCCGTCCGTTCGGGACGCTGGTCCGTCCGGGACGGTCTTTTTTGTTTTATTAAATGAGACATTTGTCTCACTGGTTGCTAGTATAGAATAATAGTTGACTGATTTTACGGTTGGCCAAGCCTATGTACTTGTATTTATGTTGCATCGGTATTAATATTCATCATTATATTAGTACAAGGTTTTGCTTTGACTGTTATATAGCTAATATTTTCGGTTGCAGCTATTAGCGGATTTATATGAAAATGCAGTAGTTTAATTTAAACTAGATTTTCTTTTGATTACTTGTTCACCTGCCGTTTTTTTTGCAGAATATATGCCAAGATTTGTTTGTCATCAATGCAGTCGAAGTTATAAACGAAAAGTACATCTGACCAGCCACATTCGACACGAATGTAGAAAGGAAGCAAAATTTTCCTGCCATGTTTGCAACAAGAAATTTCATCAGAAATCAAACTTAACTGTCCACGTGCGGTCGGTTCACGCTTTAAAAAAGGAAGCTATAAAACAAGAAGTAACACGGGGCGTTTTCAGATAATAATTGCGAAGTGCTTAATATAACAGTACGAAATATGTGTAGTGAAAAGAAAAAAATAAATAATTATTAAATCAGGTTATTATTAGATGATCATATTAATCATATAAAATACAATGTTGAGGGCCATCTCCTTCACTCTACAACCTCTCCACTTTGAATGTGTTAATTGATAAAGCTGAAATATTAATACCCTTTAAAAAATATATAAAAATATAATAGTATACGTTTTATAATATGTAATTCAAACAAATAAGGATACTCTCATTTTAGCTTGAAATTTTCTCTTCTTCCTGAGTTAGTGTAACATCTCTTTTATGCCGTGAAGTGTCACGCAGCTTTCAGTATGATGTTGGAAATATTAATTAGATTTAAAATCATAATTTTATTTATTTTGTCACATAAGAATAATTGCATTCTTATTTACATCGCGAATCATCCATGTAATAAACCTTTGCAATTATAGTATTTTTATAAAGCGAGATAAGTGAAAATGCAATTTGTTATAAGTACAGAGGCAATTTAGTGAAGCATATACGGTACGAATGCAACCAGAGAGGCAGTTTTGTATGTAGTCTTTGCCAAAGAAGTTTCAAGCAGAAAGTGAATTTGAAATACCACCTTGAACATATACACCACACTTTGCAATTACTATAATTGTTATTTATGGATGTATGTAATAATTTGTGAAAGAGTGACGTACTGATAAATAAATTCAGGGAATAACAATATTTGAATGTTTAAGAGAGTACTACGAATAATTTGAAAGGTTGATATAAAAATATGTCATATGTACTATGAGACCTTTATAATTTATATCTAGAGTGATTCAATTTTGTACGAAACTGTTACGAGGAGTGATTCAATTAAAAAAAAACTTTCTATAAACAGATATATTGCTCTTAGAACCTTTTCACTTATGGTAGTGCGTAGAATGGATGCTTCCAAAAGAATTTGTTTCTAATAAGAAGAGCTTTTATTGTAATATATTTTATAGTTATTTATAATTTTTTATGTTTTAGGTAAGGCTTCATGCTACAAAGAAATAAATTCTCAGCCAATCGTATCCAAGAAATATAGCTGCATGCAGTGTGGGAGATCTTATAAGCATAAACATCATCTGCTTCATCATAGAAAGCACGAATGTGGAGCAGCTCCACAATTCGAATGTAAGAAATTTAGAAGAAAATTTAAACTCAAGCGTAATCTCGTTGAACACGAACGAATGGTATGCAGGATACAAAAAAATATGTAATTAATGTAAGACGTAGTTACTGATTCCTGATTTAGTTATTATTGGATAAAATTAGAATGATTGTATTTACTCAGATGCTTGAACTCGGCTGCAAGCATAAAAGATCACGACACGAAAAGTGCCCAACTGAGAAAATGTCATGCTCCTACTGCATCATTATTAATTTTTAAACTATATTGTAGTATGCTCGGAATATTTCAATTGTATGACGTTTGGTCACATCAATTTATAGGTTTCTTTTATAGTACAACCCTACGTGAATGAAGCAATGATCGTTTTCCAAAGCGTATCTATTTCTAACATTCCTTTACCTAGAAATTGCTTAGACTATTCAACTCACTTGTCATCTATCAAAAACTGTCCAATAAAAATACAAGATTTGACGTCTTTGAGCCAATAAAAATGAACTATATTGACAATTTTCACTAGTGAAAATAATCGACTTTATTTCACTAGTGGTATAGTGAATATTTTAAACAAATGTGATTTTTATTAGAAAAAGTCAATATTAGTGTTCTATTACTGTAGAAATTGGGTAGTTTGTTGCTAGCTTTACTGAAAACTAATTTGAAAAAGTAGTTTGGTTTATTGAATAGTCCCTCGAATGCCATTCTTAGTCAAAGTTAAGTAGAATATTTTTGCGGTGGTATCACTCATGTCCATTGCGCTTAGGATTAGGACTCGTGCTAGCGCACTCGTCCTAATCGAACCTAAGCGCAAGGAACATTCGTGATACCACAGCAAAAATATTCGACATAACTTTGACTACTCATGGTATTATAAGTGAAAATCGTACGACACTCATTAATAACCAATAGAAAAATTAGTTCAGGGGCCGTAACCAAGACAACAACAAAATTTCTTGGACATTTTTTGTAGGTAGAACAACCTAACTGTGAGGGTTTATGTCGTTACGATTTTCTTACCGAATCTGCATTCGAGCATTAATTCATATCTGGAAATTATTTTTTAGACGACCACGTATGAAAGTAACATTATCGCGATAGCAGCCTACTACAGAAAGTTGACAATTTCATACACTAGCACGATATTATATCGTGCTAGTCATATCGTAACGGCACAAAGTTATTCACATCACGGCCTGCTTAATTGTGTGACAAACGTCACTTTGACGTTTTTCACACAATTAAGCAGCCCGTGATTCAAATAATACAGACGCTTTTGCTTTATTCGTTGCTCTGCTTCCAACAAGCTCTAATTTTGTATAATTAATTGTACCAATAATAATATAACGATCAATTTTGCAAACGAAATAAAAACAATTCTTAAAAATAGAATTTACTTTGAGTGGTCGTCTAAAAAATAGTGTTCATAACTCGCCCGAAAGTGCAAATACCTGTGCTCGTGTTTCAGATCCACTCGGGCTTCGCTTCGCTACGCCCTCGTTTGTCTAATCAACACTCTCACGATATTTGCTACTTTCGACGCTTGTCATGAAAATAACTATTTCGTGTATTCCAACAATGTCCTAATTTGCCTTCACGTCCCGCTCGGGTAAATTAATACGACGTTGTAGGAACGCACTCAAAAAAAATTCCGGAAAGAATTAATGCTCTTATGAGATTATATGTGAAAATAGTACTAACAAAAATTATAAATAACTAAGTTTGTATTTAGTAATATAGGAATTAAATAAATATATGGACAAGGTATTTTATGCATTATATGACGTAATCAGATAAATCAATATCAAGAAGTGCAAAGATCGCTTTCACTACCCTCAATCTCTTAGATATTTTAGATTCGTACTGTATTATCGGCTAAGGGATCCCAATTATACCAATAACATTTTATGGAAGAACGAAGCATCTGGAGAACTGAGGTCTTTTCTGTAACAATTACCAGTGGGAGGACGAAATCCACATGGCATATATTTAACGTATCATCAAATGCGGTTTACTGACAAGGTTTTTACAAAAATTTTAGGCAAAACATTGAATGGATCACACGTCTACATCGTTATCAGCTGATGCCGGTAATGATTTTTCTTGTCTTTTTTGAGCGTAGATAGCTAAAATTTACATCGTGTACTCCTTCACCAATAAAATGAAAATTGCTTGTAAGATTCTACAGGGCATTTATAAAATGGAAGATTTCAGATTCATTTCACTATACTCCATTTACTTGACATCCGCACTGTCAGTGTCAAATATTAAAAAAAATGTCTTGACTATACTTCCAAAATTATGTGTTTTTATTAGACTGTACATTAATTTAATTGTTAAAATGTAAAAATTAGCAGTGGTCCCAATTTACTGTCAGTTTGACAGTGCGGATGTCAAGTAAATGGATTATATTGCTACAAATTGCGAAGAAGACAAGTTTGAGGTTATTTGCACTACATACTATTATTTTTCCAGCAACTTTGAACATCTCGGTTACTTCAAATAAAATTTTCATTAAGTGAAGTGCTCCTATACCACAGGTAAATATAAATCATTGAAGAATTTATCTAACTTATCTAAGAATATTAAAAATGAAATGTTTCCTGTTACCGGTTTTCCCTCTGTAGGTTACTTGCCACCTCAAATAAGGTTGCAAATGTCTATCTTTTTCATCGATTCTGAAAATATTATTATAGTCCTGCCATTTTGTGGGTTTTGAACCCGTTCAATTTTAGCTTCGAAATTTAAATATGTGGTTAGGATTTTTGTTTCTTCTGCGAAATATATATATTCATACTCGTATTTTCTCTAACGACTGTAATTAACATTAATATAAGTAATGGTTACATGTTTTTCACAAATTCGACCACCCTGTACTAGAAAAGCTGTAGTTTATCTTATACTGGAAGTGCAAAATTTAAGACAGCGTTGAATATGTCGATTATTTCTGATTATGTGTCGGGATCACACCATTAATGATATGTTAACTGGAAATTAGAATTAGTTTACAAAATAATTCATTAAAATTCTGTTCAAAACGATTTACTTGTGAATGGAATGTAAGACTGCTTGTAAGTGAAATAACTATATTTCTTTACATTATTGATATTGGTGAGGTAGGTAACTCATTTATTCTATATTTATTAAAAATCCTCACTTATTTTGTGGCTTATAAATAGCTCAAGTTTTCAATTTCATTTAATTGTGACTGGAGAAACACCATTTAATTAGTTATCAGTGTGACTTCATAATGATATATTTTATTGCTATAAAATAAATAGTATTATAGACTGTCACAATAATAATAAATTATGTTATTAGGAGTAAAAGTGATACTTTATGTGGCGAAGCTGAAGTTTATTTGCCGAACGTTAGTGAGGCTAAGCCACATAAAGTCACTTTTACTCCGAATAACATATACTATTTTATCCGCAAACGTATTCAGGTAAATTTCATTAATATAGATTTAAAACAAAAGATGCATCGGCCGGAAATCGAACCCAGGCCACCGCGTGACAAGCGAGCACTTTACCCCTGCGCCAACCTCTGTTGTTCAAACAACGAGCTACTGTAATGATATGATATATGAACATACTGAATCACCCGAGCTAATAGCACACGTCCACAGCAGCTGTCACACCATAACCCACGGCGAGAGATGCTCCGATCAGCTGCTTCAAGGTTTATTTAAATTAAAACTTTTTCGTACTCTTTTTGAAATTAAAAACCGGCCTACGATTCAAGTCTAAAAATTAAAAAAATTTTAAGTTATCATACAATTGAGTCGGTCCAGTATCTTCGGAAGAGATAGCCAACAAACATAGAAAGAAAGAAAGAGAGCAACGATTTTGTGTGCTTAGGCAGATAAAGTACGCAAAAGTTGCTATTTTATCTGCTTAGGCAGATAAAGTGACACTTTTACCTTGTCAATAAAACAAATAAGTTGTCACTTTTGTGACGTTGCGGATAATAGCTATTTATGCAACAAGTGCTAAAAGTCGACGTTTATGCGCGAGACATGAAAATTATGAAACTCAGCCTTCGGCTTCGTTTCATAATTTTCATGTCTCGCGCATAAACGACTTTTAGCACGCGTTGCATACAATATTTTATCTACGACCTTAATTTTACCGTTATTAATCCATAAATATCGATTTAAGAAAGGTTCGCATCTGCGACACTTTTAATTTATGTCATAATGAACAGTAGGCTACTCCGCGCGCGCGATTGTTTGGCCACGCCCGTGCTGTCAAGGTGAGTTATGAAATGTATTTATTGATACTCCACATATGACTGTATTCATTACATAACGCTTTAATTATTTAAAAAAACGCTTTACCTGTAACGCAAGAAGCAACTAGAATAGCTTCACTTGCAGTTCGAAATTGTAGTTTTGTAACCTCACTTCACTTTTAGCCCGTGTGCTAAAAGTAAACAGCTGATTTCTTTAAACACGGTAAACTATAAAACATCACTTTTAGTGAAACAAGCTAGCGCTAAAAGGCCTACTTTTAGTTCACTTTTTACTTTTCAGCAGTTAGAACCATAGCAACAAAATACACATTACCATTTTTTGGCAGGATCATGACCTTCTCCGCTCTACCCGATCTCCTCGATTAAACTGTCATTTTTTTATAAGAAAAAACGCTTCGTACGTAAGCGGACTTTAAACTCTCCGTATTGTGTGCCTCGTTGGTTGCGCTCGCCTGACCATAAACTGAAGCTCGTTCAAACAAGTCGTACTTGTAACATAAATTGCTATTACAATTCTGTCAAAAGTGACAACTTTTAGTACAGTTTCTAGTGTCAAGGGTAACTGTTTGTACCACTTTGAATTTTAGAGTGCGAATGATGCTTTGTCGTAAATTGTATATCAAAATAACATAGAATGTCTGTTTCAGTGTGACAAAAAAGTTTCACCCAACTAAATGTTTATATTTCTGTTACAAGCATAGAATAACAGTGCATGTACGATGAGAAAAAGTGTGTTTATAGCACTTGGCGCGATGTACAACTCGATAATTTATGCCGAGTGCATAAAAATGCACTTTTGCTCTTGATAAATAGTTATAATAACGCAATGCAAAAGATATAATGCTGTATAAACACATATGTATAGATGAAAAAAAAACTGTTATCTAATGATGAAAGATGTAACCAAAATACCTGTTAATTTCTATTAGTATTAAGTGGTGTTGGTACAAATATGATATAACGTTAATTAATTGGTAAAATAAACAGTGAGTCGAATTTTTACTATAATATTTTTTAGGTGCTGGTGCTGTTTCATTTTTTTGTCAAGAATGTGGGAAAATTTATAAACATAAAGCATCTCTAATGAATCATACGAAGTACGAATGTGCAAAAGAACCTCAATTCTTTTGTGAGCTATGTCCATATAAAGCTTTCAGAAAAGGAAATTTTGGTCGTCATATGATAACGCGCCATAATGTGAAGCCTTAAGTGACAATACATGTGTAATATGCATTATGATCAAATTATTATATTAATTTATGTAGTTGTGTAATACTGTAACATATAATATACAGTAACTACTGCTAGTGTTTCAGTCTAGCAATTAATATATGTATTTTAAGGCAAGATGCCGATAAATAACTTGCTTTTTTGTGTTACAAGTTGTAGTATCTTTAAAAAGTGTGAGTAATTTTAATAGCTATTTAAGTAACAAGGAATGTAAGGACTTAAAATTTGAGGTAAACAAGTACAATCCAAGGCAAAAGCCACGGTTTGTTGTCTGCCGAAAATGTTAATAGGCGATACATTCCGAGTTATCTTATTATATTTTGCCCGCTGCTTATCGAAATTTTCCTAGATCTTTGAAAAAGTCGTTGGTTTGTCACCTGTCACCAGGATTAATTTTCATGAGTCGTGTTAGCTGTGAATGTCACATGTTACATAAACACTTGCAATTATAAACAAAACGTCTAAGTCTGCATCTTGCGTTGCTAATTTTATTATCCTAGGAACTTAATAATAATATTAAGTTCCGCTGTCAAGGGAAAGCAGCAAACAAATATAATCACCGACTTACACGTTTTTTTACTAAGGCTGTATCACTGACTTACATGATCAGCAGCGGGAAAACTATATTAATGTGAGATGAGGAGTTTGCTTACGGTACAGCAGATTAAAATGCTCCTGTATCATTCTATCTACCAACAGCACACTATAGTTACTATTTGTTGACAAGCGAAAAGGTCAACTAGCTCAGTGGGACCGGGAGTGAATTATGCTGATGAGGGTAAGTTATTCTATCTAACTTAATTAGGGAGGAACATAGAAAGTTAATAATAATAAGTTCTGTGGAATCCAGCAGGTGCGTACTCATCTTGCTTTCATCTATTAATGCTTAATGTACACATGAAATCACCTGCATGTCGTCGTACCAATTCATTTAAACACAGAGTGTGCTAATAACAATTATTTATATTGAACACATACGCTCCTCTGCCTCTTCTTCTTCTTTCTTTTAGTACAGGCTGAGAGCCTGTTTACTACCGCACACCGAGTGTGGTTTTATAACCATCTTAAGCCGTTACCGGTGCAAGTGGCTGCCACGGCGGTTAGGTCTACCAGGTAGGTGTTCTAGGTGTTCGTGTGAAGGTCGGAGAGCGTAAAGATGTAACCACTGTCCTAGTGTAAGCTTTGAACTCGCAACCTACCGACTGCAATCGCTTTACCGGCCGGCCACGTGCTCTCTCGTTAGGTTTAACTATAAAAGCGAGTGGTATAAATGTACAAGGTCTACAGCGCTGTAGGTGCTACTCATACGTACAATAAAAATCTGGTGTGATACACTCACACAACTTCCTTTTACAGTGATCTTATAATTAGTCAAAAATTTAATTTTTAATTTTTAAGCATTTGTCAAAAATTTTCAAAAATTACGAATTCTACAAAAACGGTACAAAATAGAGCGTTAGTTGAAGAGACAAATTTTCTCTAAAATCTTAAGCAGAATTCAAAAATGTAATAATATACCGGGTGTTCTATTTAAAATAGGAGTTAATAAAAAAAATAGAAAAAAAAACAAAAGAAACCCACTTTAGAAGTATTCAACTGGAAAATCACCTATCTCACGTCAATGCACATTAAAAATGTAATAAAAATGTGAAGTTTGAAAAAATCGTTAGAGCCGTTTTTGAAAAAATCGAAAAAAACTGAAAAATCACAAGAGTAAACACCTACTTCCGGTTACGCGATTTTCTTCAAAAGCTTGCTGTCTTATCTACATAGTACACAAAACTTATATATGAAGTCTCAACGCCATACCTCTTTTCGTTTTTGAGATATTCTGTTCACAGACAGACACACAGACAGACAGACACACAGACAGACACACAGACAGACACACAGACCAATGAAAAAAAATATGTTTTTTGGGATCAGGGGACTCTAAAACGTGAAGATCTGTTGAAAACTCAATTTCGAAATTTTGGGGTGAATCCAATACTTCCTTTATCGTAAAAGGAAGTAATAAAACAGAACATCACGGAGTGTAAATTCCGACAAGCAAGCGAGGTGGGCAACGGCAGCTGTGGAATATGAAACAGCGAGTACCTATTAATTTTCCTTGACGGGATGTAACTGACGGTTGCGATATTTTTACAAAAACATCTGCAGCTAAAGGATGCATTAGGTCAGGTAATTTACCTACTGATTTTGACGAACACGACAACTTCATGTAAAATTATCATATCGCTATCTGTTTGCTTCCCTGTCTGAACCGTTTTCTCAATTGTCTAATCTTTCAAAAACGTCGAAGACCACAAAATAATGCGCCTACGGCGAGAGTCGGACGGGCTATCGAGCAACCCGTACCGTTCTCTGAAGATACTAAAAACTAAACGGGACTCTAAGCTAGGGGTCTCATTTGCTAGTCTGGATTTGAAAATCCCCACCTAGGGGAAGAGATCATGACGTGCGTGCCGTAACATTTAAAATACCCTAACAACCGCACAGTTCTGTTCTGCACATAACTTTTTACACGATTTTGCAGATGTGACTTGTATTTGTGGTTTCGTAAGATTTTGAGTACTTTTATAATAATATTACAAATATCGGTTGTATACAAACTATCCTAGTTTGAACTACTTAGTGTTTAGACGCGATTTTCGGGAACGCGAACTACAGATTAAACCAAGTTCAGATTTGTTCTTTATGAATATTTCTAATTAAATTGTTCAGCTACTAAATTTTGATGTGTACGATAATTTTGGCAAGACTGTATACAACTGCTGGTAGTTACATTGAAAATTGATAAGTTATGTCACTTTGATATAACAATTTAATTATGCTATTATTGTTGTTTATAATGGACAAGGACTAGGCGTGCGGAGTACCATGTACCTTAGATACGGGTTGCTGTGGTCATATGTTCAAAGTCCTGCTAAGGAGATCCAACCCTAAGAAGGGATATTTTACATGCTACACATATTATTAACATGAGACCCACAAATTTACATCTCTCCCGAAAGATGGCATTCTCTAAAGTTTTCAACTGCATTTTTACTTCCCTCGTCTAAAAGACGAAGGAAGTATTGTTATCGCGAAAAAATCACCTTCCGAGATTTCTCCAGATCTTCACGTTTCAGGGTCGCTAGATGACGAAAATAGTATATTGTTTAACGAGTGACGAAAGTAGCATTTTCTGCAAACGAGAGAACAGTTTATCAAACGAGGCGTAGCCGAGTTTGATAATGTTCTCAAGTTGCAAAAAATGCTTTTGGACGAGTAAAACACTATACTTTTTCCATAACCATGGTTCACTATATAGATGTATAAAAAGTTTGAGAAAGTTCAATTATCTTTAAAGTGATCTTGACGAAATCTGAGATTTTGGGATATACATAAAGTGGATGGCTTAAAACTATTCGCCAAATTTCCAAAATAGGTAAGTAACACATTTTCTGAGTAAGAATTTACTTGATTTGAGGCTCTCCAATCCATGCATTTTGCATAAATTTGTTTTACCGGTTCTTGGATTTCGTCGGTAATAATCTGTCGAGAGTCTTCTCAGCTACACTGGTAATTTCTGGAGAAGTATTCGCCAAATTAAACTCATTTTCAGAACTAAAACTCATTATAATAGACTTCAGTATACTTTTGCGAATTTACGTTTATTATTGTTTGTATCGCGCAATTGACAACTCTGACTAATATGGCCGTTTGAAAGGTAGTTAAAAAAAGTTAAATTTCGCGTATCTATAGCGATGCATAAATGTCACGTTTTTTTGACGGCTGTAGAAAAAGTAAATTTACACGTTTTTGTGCTAAATCATATTTTTCCATTATGCTTTGTAAAATTAAATTACAATTGGATATGGAAGAATGCATTTAATATCTGAAACTGCAACCATTTACGTTCGTCCCTAGAGACGAAAGTTAAGTATGGCTACCCACATAACCATCCAAGCGGTATGGCAATTATATTTTTGGATAATTGGTGTTTAAATGAAGTAGTAAACAAGAATTGAAACTTGTCGCTATAATTTTTTTTTACAATAAAAAAATTACCAGTTTGACCTAGTATGGGGGCCCTTTATACCCTTCCTATCAGTATGGCACAAAATTTTCGTCTAGGTTTAGGGACCTAGTCTATCGATTAAAACCAAAATTAGCCTTGCCGCTTTAACAAAATATATTTAATTTTATTAACAATTTTCCAAAGCCGCCGTTAATATTTGTAACCGCAGTTCGGCTGCCATACTTGCGTTTTGGACACCTACTTGGGCAATATAAAAATGTTTACTACCTACCGAGCTTGTCGCTATGACTAGTAATTCGGGTGTTATGGGCTCTTGGTCTATAACAATTGTAGATTTAACATTTATTTAAAATAAAAATTATGCTGTTTGTTATATCTTACTAAAATGTGTAAATTACAAATACAACTTTCTTTGAAAATGATGACGTCATTGTTTCTATAGCAACTTTAAAGCACTCCAGTGTTTTAATGTTGAGATTTCAGTTTTAGTTTTTAGTTTTTTAAACAGGTATTATGATGCAAGTGTAATAAAAAAATTATTCTTTACGAAAAATCCTGCATCAATTTGACTTCAATAAGCAGGTATCACATTATAAAAACCTCTGCTAGTATACAATTAAAATAATTTTAATTTTATCCTCCAGACTCAATTTCATCGGCATTTTTACTTACATTATGTTAATTAATAAATTCAAACTGACGTTTTGGCAAATCACTGGACAGATTTTACCTACATAAGATTTTTCTTCTGTTTTCTAATTTTTAATGAGAGACCATGTGGCTAGATGGCACATGTACAATGAGTTAAAACTTTTCTTTTCAGTAATTTTGATTTTCCCTGTATACTAGCAGATCTTTTTTAAATGTGATACTATTTATTGAAGTCAAATTGATGTAGGACTTTTTGTAAAGAATAAATTTTATTAAAAAAGTTATAATAAAAAACCTCTCCATTAGTAGAGAACTTTTTAGGGCGAGCTGTATATTAAACAATTATCTATATATTTCGAGTTATTCGTCCTTTTTTGGACATTTCTTTCTGTATATAGTATCTGTGGAGTTTCCTTGTGCATTGTAAACATTATCTTAAATAAATTATATTTACTGTATTTGCGTTTCCTATTAATTTTTAAAATTTATTTTTAATAGACAGCTACTGTCAATACTTACGTAACGAATATTGATTTATAACCCAAATTCTACATTTAGAGTTATAATTGGGAAAGTACAATTCTTGTTTGCTATGTGGCCCGTAGATATGTTTGACAGTGGCGAAAATTTTTATATTCTATGTTGTTTGTATAGGCTTGGAAATCTTGTAGCCTTCGGCGTTATATTTAAATAGTTTTATCTGAAATTGTTCCAGTAGTTTTCATATTTTGTATACATTCGAGTTGTGGGTGACTTGTAAAAGAACATATCTTGCTCTAAAGAAATGTTGTATGACTTATCAATGAAATAGAAAATGTTCAGTTTTAAATATGTCGGATTTAAAACTGTGTTTATACTTCTCTTAATTTAAAACGGAAATTAATGGAAAATTTACCAGAACCTATTCACTTAATTTGAACTGTTACCAATATTTTCCATATTTTGTATTGTCATCGATACTCTCTTTTAATCAAATATTTTTTGCAGATCTACTGAATCTGACAGAATCCGAAACCAATGTTACTTGTCCACAATGCAATCACGTTTACAAGAACATCAACACTCTCAAAGCTCATATGTATCAAGACTGCGGCAAAGAGAAAGTTTATCGCTGTTCTATATGTCAATACCAGTGTAAAAGGAAATACGTTCTAAAGCAACATTTAAAAGTCCGTCACGGATTTGTCAAGAAAGGCCCTAGTTTAAGTAGTTAATTTGTGATGTGCTGTTTTATGATTTTGTGAAGTATATTACGGGCACAATGTTTTTCTAATCGATATAAAAATTTAGAAATAAACTACTTTACAATGTTTGCTGACGACACTGCTGTGATAACACAAAGCAAGAATCTTTTAACAGCAGTTAATTATTTACAATACGCATTAAACGAGATGTGCATATGGTTCGATAATTGGAAAATTAAAATAAACACAACAAAAAGCCAGGTAAAAGTATTTACCCTGAAACAAATTAAAAACCTACCGAATGTCAGAATAAACCAAAACATAATTGATTGGAATACAAGGGACTCGGCAATTAAATATTTGGGGGTCTATCTTGACACCAGGCTTGGATGGAGAATTCATATAAATAAAAAAATAAATGAGTGTCATGCGAGACTGGAAATTTTATACCCGCTGATAAACCGAAAGTCACATCTACACGTAGAATGCGCTATGTTAATCTACAAGTCAATACTAAGACCAATCTTAACCTACGCGTGCCCTGTATGGAGTAATACATCCAAGACTCATCTAAGAAAACTCCAAGTGATACAAAATAAAATAATCCGAATAGCAGTGAATGTACCTTGGTTCGTGCGAAACGAACAAATTCATAGAGAACTGGACATTCCAAGTATGTCCGACTATCTAAATAAACTATGTAGTAAATTCTTTGATACTATCACCGAGTGCCCGAACGCAGTGTATTACAACCTTGGCCAAAAAAACACACACCAAAGACTAAAAAGAAGACTCCCACAAGATTTGTTATTATAATAATAAATAGTGATTAACAAATAACTAATTGTGCTTCAGTTTTAAATATTGTACCTATGTCATCTGAATCTGTAAGTGAAAGTTACATACCTACTATAATTAAAAAACAACTAATTGTGCTTTAGTTATAACTATTGTATACCTAGGTTTTTTTTTCTGAGGAGTTTAACGATGTCCTCAATCTATTAGTAATAGTTATTATTGTACATATATAACAGAGTCATGTATAGCATACCTAATAATGATCTGATTTGATTATAATAAAAAAAAAGGGAAATACGTTCTAAAGCAACATTTAAAAGTTCGTCACGGATTTGTCAAGAAAGGCCCTAGTTTAAGTAGTTAATTTGTGATGTGCTGTTTTATGATTTTGTGAAGTGTATTACGGGCACAATGTTTTTCTAATCGATATAAAAATTTAGAAATAAACTACTTTTTCGTTAAAATTAATATATGTTTTTTGTATGGTTTGAACAACATGTAATACTCCAACATTATTTGACCTACCTACTTTTCAATCAGAAGTTGCTGTAAATATTTTAGTACAATAACTGAGAATTATATTATTCATACATGTATAAAACTGCTTAACTAGGTTACCTATTGAATGGTGTTCGTATTCTTGTATAAAGGTAATTACATAACGTAAGGAATATTCTTAATGTCTATGGGGTTGCAAACGCAGCAGTGAAGGGGGAGGGTGTTTCCGATATGTCTGCTGTATTTTGCGCCACGATCATTCCCCTGTGTCACACCAGATTGAATTGGAAAAACTTTTTCTTCGTGCATGAACATGAAGAATGTGTTAGTTAGACAAGACTGAAGTACCTGGTAGAACATTTCAAGCTATTTAAATAAAAAACTTAAGATCTGTTTACTAAGCAACTTTATGGCGTTCGCATCTCTAACTTCTTAGTATACAGCTCCCATCTTCATTTTGAAACTCGCTGCACCAGGAAAATTTTCAAATTTGGGTTCGCATACCTTGTGATAAGAACGATGGTCGCCGAACTTTTGGGAAACAAATTTTCTTTTCCGCCTGGCACTCGAGTAGAGAGGTCGTTTTTGGGATTTTTTACTGTGTGGCCAATTGAGATCTGTTCCACGTGAATCCAAACCACGAGTAATGTCGGTTATTTGGCGATGGCAAGATATTTTCGCCATTAATCTCATGTGCATAAATTTCAGCTGCACAGATAAACTTTGGCCCGTTTTCGATTTTTGGGTAAGCACATGTCGTTCGTTAGGGTTCTGTATTAATTAAATTGGGGATTAGACATTTATTGCTGCACCTTGGACATTTTTGGACGACGCAGTCAGTTGAAGATGAGCCCGAGATTCATGTTCGCATGCTGAATTTTTCTCCACTGGAGGTACTACGCCGGCCTCTAACGAGCGGTGAAATAACACTCGCCTGAGAGCGCTACCACCTGGAGGAAACTTGCATTGAAGCGCCCCAGATAGCTGCGCAGTAAGTGCACGCTGTTTTTTGTCAACTTTTAGTGGACTTGTTTTGTTGACTGAACAGGCGGTTCACCTTGCGTTAAATTAAGCGCTGATTTTTAGAAACACAGGCCTTTGGTTACCAATCACGCAGCGGATAGAGTAACCTTTTAGCTTATCTTATCAGTCGCTCTGGTGACTTCAAAGAGGGTTCTACTGAAATCGCGCACAGAGCGTGTGTAGGTTACTGTGTAGTTTAGTTTTTTTTTTGCTGGAGCTCGATTGCAATGTTACTCGATTCATGTTAAGTATTTTAAAGGATTTATTATGGCCTGCTATCGGGCCGTTTTTGTCAGCACAACAGATAGCATCTTTGAATGGCATTTTAGATTTACGATATTTTGTTTTGCAAACTTTGTTATGGTTGACACAATATTTTTGCGGTTGGTTGTTACTAGCTTTGTCGCTCTACTGCGCCAGGTTTTACGTGGAATTAAATGTGTTGTTTGTTATATCTTCATATTATTGATTCTTCTGTACATGTTAATAATGCTTAATATTTCTGATAGCTCTTAGTGATAATTAAATCTACTTTTTACTGCTATTGGTATTTTTGTTTATCTGTTCATATAACTCTTCATGAATCTGCTCGTTTTTTCAGTTTAGGAGAAGACATCCAAAGTAGGCGGTGAAGTGAATTGTTAGCTAGACTTGCTTTTTTGTGAATAACGGCTGGCGCCCTCTTGTCTTTTCAATATAAAATATGCATTTCCTAACCTTAATAACCTCCGCCTGCTCCTTATTCACGTCATATTGTGCCGAGGGTGTGAGCTAGCCAGGGCAGTGTCTACCCATCGTTTAAGGGTGCAACAGAATAAAGCCAAGTGAAGCATTTACTATTTATTTTTTGTAATGCATTTGAAATTTCTACAAATTAATATTTTCAGTAGGCAATTTCACGCTCGTACAGCTCCTAACAGCACAAACGTTTTTAACACTTTTTGTGCAACACGCATATTTAAAAAATTCAATGGAAACAATAAACACGGATTTTAGGCAGAATACTCAAAGCATATAAGGTAAGGACAGTTTTGTTGGTTTGGAGCAACAAATGATACGGGGCAACTTATTGTCACAATTGCAAACCATTCTCAGCTATCTTTATGCCTGTTTTTATAGAAAAGGTTATTTCATTGTCAGGATCAAATAATTGTATATTTTTTTTGAGTATTTTAGATTAACAAGGTTGGTAGAATTGAAAAACTTACTCAGTTCCACCAACCTTGTAAATGACTTGTTATTATGCTGGTTTCAACATTTGACATGAGTGTCTACTTATTTTGATTTAAGTACGCTGGCTTTGATATCGTATAAGCGAGCTAATTGGCCTACAGACGATTTTCTTGGTAATCACTATTAGTTGTTGTTCTGAGAATTATTGTAGCCGTTGTGATTTGTGAAATTAATGTTAAGCTAAGCTTCTATATCCTATTATACAGAAAAATATTAGTTTAAGGTTGTTGAGGTTGTCATTTAAAATGTACAATAATTTTTAATATCTTTCTTAAACCTCAATTTTGAGGCAACAAATATGTACCAACCTATAAGTAGAATCTCTTACACTTTGTTAATTTACCGAGCCTATTTATAGAAGCTCGGGTTATTGTGAATTGTAAAGAAATATAAACCGACGATTTAAGATAATAATATTGAGAATTTCAAATACACAATGGGCCACCAGCATGGCCGATGCTCTGTAATGGTATGTTGTGAATCAAATATATGTAAACCAACTGTTTTAAACTTTTGTTTGTTTGTTTGTTTGTAAGTGTTATCTCCACTGCACATTTTATATCGGAGAATTAGCTTTCGTGATAACTCCAAAACACATTAACAAAAATTAACTTTGCATGGCATAACTCAATTTTCTGAGGTTCCGAAGGCGAAGAAATCAATAGAGTCCTCCCTGCGTATTTACTTTTATATTACTAGTACATGCTCTATCAAATATTTGTTGTAATTCACTATAGTCATTAATTGCCAGTTGTAAAGCATAAAATCGTTTTTTTAGATCACGAAGAAAGAGGTTTTTTCCATAAATTTAGTAGACATTACAAACTGGTACGACACTGCTTATGCGGTAAAAAGGAAGGATTAAGAAGAATAAAAAATAAGAACGATCTATAAACGCCCATATGAAGTACGAATGTGGTAATGAATCTAAATTTGAGTGCATCATTTATAAGAAGTTTTATCACATATACAGGGTGAGGCACATAAAGTGTTACAGAGCAATAGCACTCAAACTATTGATCACATTCAAAAATGTTTCAGACAAAAGTTTCAGTGTTCGAGAAGGCCGTCATACTGGACCACCCTATTTTCTTATCGGTGGAGGCGCTAAAGCTACGTCGAGGTCAACTCCATTTTTTTAAATAGAACTATGTATTTTTTTCGATAACATTATTACCGATTTGAAGACGAATTCAGCGACCTGCAACACAAGGTCATTATAATCACGCAAAGTATGAAAATTGTCGAAAAATCGAAAAATGCAACAGTGCAACAAACACGAGTCAACACGACGGTGCACCACCCCATTATGCTCTGTGTTTAAGACAAGTGATGAATGAGATTTTTGGCGAAAAGTGGATAGGACGAGACGGTCCTGTAACTTGGCCACCTCGTTCGCCAGATCTAACATTACCAGATTACTTTTTATGGGGTTTTGTCAAAGATCGCGTAATGGCGGTAGCACCTACCACGCCTGACGACATGAAAGACAGAATACGCCTAGCATGTACCGAAATTACACCACAAATGTTGGCTGAAGTTAGACGGTCTGTTCATCAGCGAATTAACAAGTGCTTACAAGTCGAGGGTCATCACTTCGAGCATCTTCTGTAGGTAGACCCAAACCAAGGTTAGTGGATCCTTTGAAAGTGATT
This sequence comes from Agriotes lineatus, assembly GCA_940337035.1. Lineage (NCBI taxonomy): Eukaryota > Metazoa > Arthropoda > Insecta > Coleoptera > Elateridae > Agriotes > Agriotes lineatus. The sequence continues at coordinate 84,114 of CALNHX010003835.1, read as the reverse complement.
ATTCCGATATTTTTCGATTTTTCGACTATCTTCATACTTTGCGTGACTAGAATGACCTTGTGTTGCAGGTCGATGAATTCTTTTTAAAATCGGTAATAATGTCATCGAAAAAAAATACATAGTTCCATTTAAAAAAGTGGAGTTGACCTTGACGTAGCTTCAGCGCCAATACCGATAAAAAAATAGGGTAGTCCAGTATGACGGCCTTCTCGAACACTAAAACTTTTGTCTGAAACATTTTTGGATATGATCAATAGTTTGAGTGCTATTGCTCTGTAACACTTTATGTGCCTCACCCTGTATATGTACGTATAAATCTCTCAACGCTTGCATCTGAGTATTGTGCATTTACAAGTTCTTCAACGCTATTTAACAACTTAAGCAGATGGGACTACGATAAGCGCTCATTTTCTGAATACCTTTACGTCGAGTGCACCGGCAACACTAAGCTGTCCTGCTGTTATGCTGATAATAGAACCAAAGAAATAAGACTAGGAACTTGTTAAACTGATTTAACCCAGATGCAAATGTCGATTTGCATGTGAGGGAAATTGAAATTACTTATGCGCCAAGGGCACCGGCAAAGAATTTCGATATCAAGCAGCTCGGCTATCGCTAAGTTTGTACAATTAAGAAGCAAGTAAGTGCATAAAAGTTTAAGTTTGTCTTTTTACTCTTTTGGCAATAGCTACGAAATAACCATACACCTATGTTACACTTAGTTTTATTGCGTTTCCCTGATTTTAAAATCTAGCTGGATCAGTTCCAGATCTCATTATAAATAAAATCGTAATTCATTTGACACCAAAACGTATTTCTTATTTAACTTCGTTGTTCAATGCTTGTCTGGTGACTGACTGTTTTCCTAATGCTTGAAAATACACCCATGAAACATATTTGTGAGAGTGGCTGTCAATGCTCCGTGGTACATAAGAAACGAACAAATGCGTCGTGAACTCCACTTACCTTCGATAGCTGACTTTATTAAGAATACAGCAAAAAAGTTTTATAGGTACTACCTTGCGAATTTTTCCTGTCGCTCAATATTATAATCTTGGCCAACGATCACAAAATATCCGTCTGAAACCAAAACCTGCACAAAATATTCTGCTGAGTGAGTAATTTCTTATGTTTTTTCCATCAATCTTTAATAGTATCTCGATAGCATTAATAAATAAAGTGAAACAATAATCCGAACTTTGCTGTGCATGATCCGGTTCTAGGACATCTCGGCGCCGCCATCTCGGCCCCGCCACTTCGGCGCCGCCATCTCGGCGCGGGACCAGCTCGGCGCCGGGACAACTCGGTGCGGTGTCATCTCGGCGCCAGCCACCTCGGCGCAAGGCCATCTCGGCGCCGAATTCAAATTCGTAAACTACAGTGTGCACTACGTAAGAAAATTATTATAAACAAATAATAAATAAAGTAATCGCCAAAAAGCTGACATGAAATAAAAAAAAATTATTTAGAATTTCTTGGAAAATCAAACACTGACGACCAGAGGTAGTTGCAAAGTGATTACAAACGGGCCAAAACAGAAGTTGTCACGTGACTTCCGTTATCAGTAAAATTCAACATTTTTTAAAAATAATTACGAATAATGCATTTACTAGCCAAGATACAGACAAAATTTACTAAAAAAAGTTGTTTTCTGGCCTTGACATTGCTGAGTTAGCTAAAACTAACACACAATAAAAAATCGTATGGAAATCTTGCTTAATTTCCGAAAAATTGTACTTTTTGATTTACACAACTTCGAAAAACACCATTTTTTAACTAAGCAGAAATCACTCAGTATATCTAATACGGGTTAAATAGGTTTTCGGACAAGCTGTCATCCTGTGTAAAGTAAAATGTAAATATTACCAGTTTTTTTATATATGTTTATATACAGGGTGATTTTTAAGTTGATTCTTTCCGTTTACCAGGAAATAAAGCAAAAAAAATAAGCATTTTTTTATTTACCACTTTTCCGAAATATCAAAACTAACGGAGGTACAGGAAGTTAAAGTTCAAATTCAAAACTAAACTTTGACGCAAAGGCGGCTGGAGAATTTTATTTTTGTTTATCTCTGTTGTCAAGCAATGACCTGTCAACTAGTTTTCTATTGTAATTTTCTTAATGTTAGTGCTACAATAATGGCTCATGTTTATGAAAATAATGAATGAGTGAATATGCTTATTATGTACTGGTAGTGTCGTCAAAATGCCACTGTCGCATCGCTCTACGCGGAATGTGTGTCTAGAAGCGAATGCTGATAATTTTGAACATATCGTTTAAGTTAGATTTAGTTTAGTTCAATTTTCGTTAAGTCATTTGAGTTCTTAATTTGAAACTTTAACACCTTGTACGTCCGTTAGTTTTGATATTTCGCAAAAGTGGTAAATGAACAAAAAGCTTACTTTTTTTAGCATTATATCCTGGTAAAAGGAAAGAATCAACCTAAAAACCACCCTGTATATACAGTGTGTCCCCGGATAGGTGAAACGACTCTTGTAAAAGGTAAAAAATTCTCGATTTAAATTTTAATTTTTTGGGGTTCAGCCCTGCTTGCTTAAAAGCGAATTTCTAACAGCATTTCAGTTTTGAAAAATCAAGTATGCCTTGGAAATTTTCAAAAAATCTATTTTACTGTAGCGTAGCGTGCCTTTTATGTAGCAAATACGACGAAAAGTTATTAAGAGAAGTTGTTTAGAATCAACATCTAGGCTCGTATACTAAATTTCAAAATCCTCGGCCAACTTTGATCTCTCACATTTTCTTTTGTTTAGGTTCCATATCAAAGAATTTTATTTTTAACAAAGACTGCTATGAGAAAAGAAATATTTTTAACAAAGTGTTTTATTTCATAATAAAAAAACCTTTGTTAAAGATACAATTTTTTGATTTAGGAAATAAACATTAAAGAAATATTTTTCACATAAAAGGCACTTTACTTAGTTACAAAATGGCGTTTTTCGAAATGGTGGAAATCCAAAAAGTGCTATTTTTTGGGAAATTAGGCAAGATTTCAATGAGATTTTTTATTGTGTGTTAGTTTTAGACGACTCAACAATCTCAAGGCCAGAAAATTTTTTTTCGTAAAATTTGTCTCTATCTTGACTAGTAAATGCATGTTACTGATAACGGAAGTCACGTGACAACTTCTGTTTTGGTCCATTTGTAATCACTTGGCAACCATCTCTGGTCGTCAGTGTTTGATTTTCCAAGAAATTCTAAATAATTTTTTTTTATTTGATGCCAGCTTTTTGGCGATCACTTTATTTATTATTTGTTTGTAATAATTTTCCTACGTACTGCATACTGTAGTTTGCGAATTTGAATTCAGCGCCGAGATGGCCTTGCGCCGAGTTGGCTGGCGCCGAGATGGCTCCGCGCCGAGATGGCGGCGTCGAAGTGGCGGCGCCGAGATGTCCGGCTTCGGCTTGATCCAAGTATGTGAAATCAGTGATTGTGACAAGAATAAAGGAAAACTGAATCAGAATAAAATTTCGAGAAGATACATTTTGTATTGTATGCAATGCTTGAGGGAAAAGACATTGATAATCTCGTCTCGGCTTTTTGTGATGTACGACAAAATCGAAAGTTCTCATCTCGACAGTATCACTGCTTTGTATACAGGTATATTGTATAAGGCTTTTCTATCTACTGGAGTAGACTACACAATAGTTTTTATATTTTGTCACAGAAAATCATAAATCGATACATTTTTTATTTAACGGGTGCCAGACGACTAGGTTTCGAAAAGAGATATTTTGGCGATCCCGACCCGCCGCGTCTCAGGCTATATTCCTACATGTGGAATGAAGCGCTCTGAACTTTACTATTACCAAATAGTTACATATAGTACAAGCGAATAAAAAGGCATTTTATTCATAAGGGAAAACTTTAGCTCACGAGGCAAAGCCGATTGACTGAAGTTCAGCGAAAATTCCTTTGGCCGCTGCTTCTCCTACTTGTCTATCGTGAAGTCGCCTCACGCTTCCAAAACTTAGTTGATGCTATCGGTTGTGGTCTTAAGAGGCACGTCTTATTTGAAATCACATTGTCAAACGATGGTTAATCAATACGAAGTCAATTTGGTGTCTTACAATGTTGTCTCTAGGTGTAAGAGTGCCTGGAAGGCAAGGCGTTAGTCACAACGAGTTTTCATCTCTGCAGAACTGAACTAGCTTGTCCTCTCTCTGATTATCTTCATTTAGTCCAAATGGTCCAAGATGCATTTTTCTTCTCCCAGACCAATCTGAGCATTGAAGTCTCCCATTATAATAGTCACTCTGTGTACCTCGGTGTTCTTCATCATTGCCTACAGTTGCTCTACCTCCTTGTTACTTGCATGAATCGTACTTCTTCAAGGCGATTTTGTTCTACATTGCCAACGTAATGGTGGGTCGCTTATTTGACATTACTTTGTTTCTTTTTACCTCACCTCGCTGATGCCCGTGATATCAACCTGGAGTTTCTTTATTTCCTTTATTTACCAGCAACTTCGTATTGTTCATTTTCATCATAGATACAAAATACGAAAAGCTACTCATAACTCCTTAGGGATTTTTCAAATTATTTCTCCCTCAATCTCACGGTTAACCATGCAACTGCAAACAACATCTTAGCAACCATACATTCAGGCAATGATGTTGCGTGATGTTACTTACAGATTCATATTTTAAATATGACGTACGACACTTATGATATTTGAAAATGTGATACTAATTTTACTAATATACTGTTAAATGAAATATTGTATGCACCGCTGGAGATATTCATGTTGTTTTACCTTCGGTTGACTCACAGACCATGTTAACCTCAGGAAAAACACATATTCATATCTCCCTTAATGCATAAATATGTATTTACCACGCCCACATACAAAAGTGGCAGTTTCCATACAGTCAAGTAGCCACCAAAAATGATAATATAATTCACCCGGTCGTTATCGTAACGCAGGCACGCAACAAGACGCGGCTGCGCCTTGGCTTGTACTTCCCTTCCTCAAATGGTAATAGGTCCTTACATTCCTTGTTACTTAAATAGCTATTAAGTAATAGAATATAACAATTGTTTTTCCGCTATTCCGATAGGTGACGAAACTTATATTCTAATTTTCGACGTACCTACCCGGCAAGGAAGTCGTGTATGGATTCTTGAAGATGAAGGTACTCAAACAATGATAAAGTGTCAGCGGCGTATGAAGAAAGTTATGTATGCTGTGTTCTTTAGAAATACGGGCCTGGTCAATGCAATTAAGCTAGATGGACAAAAAACAGTTATACCTAAATAGTACACCGAAAAATGTTTGTTTGAAGTGTTCAATTGAGTTCCAGAGAAGCTGATTACGTTACATTATGAAAATGCATTGTCCCATACGGCTACTTTAACACTCTAGTTATTGGCTGGAAAAAAATATAAAAGAAATAGAACACCAGTCGTATTCACCTGATTTAGCAATGTGCCACTTTTGTCTATTTTATGGGCTTAAAAGACATTTCCGGGGTAGAAGGTCTCAGAAAGAGATTGGAGAATGGTCTAGTGTATACTTGAAGCATATTTAAGAGGAAATTCTAAAAAAGTATTAACCGTATTCTTTATTCTTAATTATTCTAGCTTGACTCTTATTCTTAAGACACCCCACAAACACTTTAGGGGAGTAATGTGCTAAGGGTTTGCTGCAATAGATGTTTATAATATTAAGGGAGATATGAATATGTTGTTTCCCTGAGATCTGTAAGTCAACCGAAGGTAAAGAACATGAATATCTCTCGTGGTGCATACAATATTTTATTTACTAGCACATTAGTAAGAATGACATTTCAAAATGACATAAGTACATTTAAAATAAGAATATATAAGTAACACCAAGGATTGCCTAAATGTATGGTTGCTAAGACGTTGCTTGTATTTACATGGTTACAATGAAAATGAGGAAGAAATAATTTGATAAATCCCTTGGGAGTTATGAGTAACTTTTCATATTTTGTATGTATGACGAAAATGAACAATATCATGTTACTAGTAAATAAATTTAATTTTACACTTCTCCTTCCGACATTTTAGATTCTATAATCCATTTAGGGAACTTCCGTGACATTTACAGGGTCAAATGAAAAATTTTGAGTGTACTTGATAAGTACTTAGTACCTACTATTTCAGCTGATTGTACTTAACGGTCAGTAGCGTCAAACTTGTAGGTAAGGTTATGACAAATTATTTGCTATTTTGCTAACCTTAAATATGAATGGTAGTTTTAGTGAAACAAAGTAAAGTTATAATTTATTAATAACTTTAGTAAGTTATCTTGTATTATATATTCAACCAAGACAAATCAAAATGTACTTCAATAATTTAAATGTCACAGTGAAAGTAAAAAACAAAAACTTGAAATTTAAATTAAAAATGGCGCCAACATAAAATGCAAAAATTACTAACACCCTACTAGGGATTTTCACATAAACCAACCGATAGTGACTTTTACGTCACGGGAGATTCCTGAATGGATTATATGTTTTATTTGTAAGGTATCCGCTCTTTAGAAAATGTTAATACATACGTATGCTACAATTTTTTCCTTGATTGCTGTTGGCTACCAATACTACTAAAATTGATATAATTTTATGATAGTTAATACATGTGAACTTATTTAATTAATTGACGCAATGCATGGTCGTTTTAATGAAATGCTCAATAACGAATAATTTTTGTGTCAAATAACTACATTTTTCAATGTTGTTAAATGGGTGATATGTATCTAAGGTTTTCAAGTTAAATAGTTTGTAGATAAGGGAGTAACAACACAACTGTTTTTTGCCACCTTCAAGGTTTCGAAAAACCGCACCTCAGTTTCCATTGATTGTCTTACTATTGCTGGTGCAAACTTTTCAAATGAACATATTGTAAAGATTGTAATGAAACAGGCTATGAAGTTAGTAAACTTCTGGATAGATAGTTTCATATTGAACTTCTCACCAACTTTATTTTGTTTAAAAAAAATAAATTTTACACAGTAAGGATTGTTATAGGTAAATTCTGTGAACTTTGCAAGTGATATATATTTTTTATTTTAGGTGCTTCTACGCCTAGATATCAAGGACCCAGCATATCTACAACCATCATTCCCATGTACGAATGTGCACAGTGTGGAAAGTGGTATAAACATAGATGCAATTTATTACGGCATATGCGTTATGAATGTAATAACCAACGAGCGTTTGCTTGCATATTTTGCTCAAAGACGTTTAAACAGAAGTCGCACATGCAGTACCACGTTACTCACACACATAATTCTCCCTCGCAATAATCCATTTACGAATTGTATCGCCTATGTGTACAGGATTTGTATTCCAATAAACTTTGAGTATGTGATTGATATGTGATTTTTGATCAAATAACATTCTCAGCTAGCTAACATTAATTTCTCTACCAGAGTTATTTGATTCGAAAAATAAACGCTGATTTCTTAGACAATAATGTATGGTTTGTATTTCAGGGTTTTACGTCATATCTCATAGATATAGACGACCTAAAGTAAATACTTGCTCCACATGTGGTCGAAGCTATTCCCAGATAAATAATTTGCGAAGGCACGAAAAATATGAGTGTGGTAAACCAGCATCGTTTCAATGCTTATTTTGTCCAAATAGGGTTAAGCAGAAGCACAATCTACACGCCCACGTTGCAAAACATCATCCAAATCGTACGGAAGAATTCATAAAGAGGTTTAAAACAATTATGCCGAATTATGTTTAACAGTACTATTATTAACATTGCCTTTAGTTAAATAATTAATGTTAGAGAAGAAGAAGCCTTTAGTTAAATAATTAATGTTATTTTGATTATTATGCATTGATTCAGGGTGTTTGCCAGTTATCTGAAACGTGGTAACTACTGAGAGTTTGTTTAAATAAAATAGTATAAGAAATATTGTAACTTTGGTTAATATTTAGATTTAGTTTAAAATATGATTGTATATAACATTCAATAAGTTTGCTTATAAAGGATGTTTCACTTTAAACGCGACTGTTAAAATTCCAAAATATCTTTCTCTTTTTCCCCTATGCTGAAGGTTTGCAGAATATACAATTTCGGTTTTTTATTTCCTTGGTACTATATCTTTCAGATATAGACTGCACATGCATTTCGACTATATTTATATAAATCCATGATAGCTATTTAGCGTTCTAAAAGTAATGTATTTTACTTGGGCAGTACATACGTATGGGATTGGGGGCATCTATAGCTTGCCGGCTACCATTAAACTGCAGGAAAAGTGCCAGTTAATACATTCTATTTATATTTTGACAACCCTTTCACCTGTCTACGTTTGAGAAATAAAGTTGACAAAGCAATCGGAGTGACGAGGGAAAACTAACAGTAGAGAAAAAAGGGAAATTTTGCAATACCCCATAGTTAACATTGAAATGGTAATATGTTAAGATAATAAAAGTTTGAATTAGTACAGATTTGTTATGCGTGAAGCAAATGATATTTTTCGCTATTTGCGGCACTAACATGTGTAACACTATCGGCACTAGTATAGAAACAATGTGATAATTTCTAACATTTTCATGTGGCGTTCTATTCTGTTAATAAAACTTATCATGAAACATGTTAGCTATAATGTATTAATTTTTTATTGCTTTGACAACGGGAATATATTTTCCCGAAACCTGAGTATGTTAATATTTGTTATTTTTTAGTATGGCGAGATGCCCAAAATAATATTATGCAAAGCGATGGGGGTGAGCTTGACCAACTAGAATTCCGAAGATCTAGAGCTGCAGAAACCAATAAATGGATGACAAAGAGAGAACCTTCGACACCTCCCAGGAAATCACATGAGCTTTATCGGCATGATCGCTTAGATCACCTAGTTTTGTATCACCACACTCAGCGGCGATGTAAAAGTTGCCACAAAAAAGCAAATTTTATATGTGGTAAATGTGATGTAGGTTTACATCCGAAAGATTGTTTTGTAAATTACCACACAATGTAGGATCTTAATTGTTTAAATAAATTTGTTTCCAAATCTAATTACTATCGTGTACCTAATAATATTTGTTCTTAAGAACAGGCGGTATATTTCAGTTAATCACGGGACATGAATTATGGCTATAATATTTTATGTGGAATGCTTTTATTCTGAAAATAATAATTACATAAGAAAATTAAGTTTTGAAACAAAAATTGTTGCACGTTTATATGCCTTAATAAGATATGTGTGAAATATATATATCAATGGCATATGTATGTGTTCTCGAAACACATTTAGCCTAGTTAAGTTAGTATCACTAAAGAAATAGGAAAGCAACATTTTTGAATGCACCCTAGTTGTCAATCAATTAATCTTCGCAATGTGCAACCATATCCCCTAGAATAAAGTAAAACGTTTTCACAATCTGAAAAAACACATTTACATCGGTCAGGTGTGATTTATAAAATCTCTCAACTAGAATATAAGTGATGTGAGTGACTATAGATTTGGTATGCGTTGAACAAAATAGTATTAGCCGTTATTTGCTCAGAGTAACGACATTTGCCAACCTCTTGCCACCTGTATAAAGACAATGGGGTAGTTTGTAAAACTTCTTTGTAGCGTTCAATTAGCAAAACGTTCACATATGGAAACACCGAGTTGGTTAATTACAAGGTGTTACAAAAAAAAATGTTTGCTTTGTTAACTAATTATTATGTATTAATTTCTTATTGTGTTCATAACGGAAATAATTTTGTTCTAAACCTTTATATCTTAATATTTTATTCCACAGCTTACGAAATACATTCATAGGGAAAAGAGAGATCTCAGAGAAGACCAAAATAACAGTTTACAAAACTGTGTTTGTACCGACACTAGTATATGGTTGTGAAACGTGGTCTTAACGACAGCCATGAAGAGTAAATTACAAGCGATGGAGATGAAATACCTCCGCAAAGTAGCTGGCGTCACCAGAAGGGACAAAATTAGGAATAGGGATATACGAAAAAGACTAAACGTGGAACCTGTATTAAAAATAGTCGAAGACCGAAAACTCACCTGGTTTGGACATCTCATTAGACTAGGAAACGAAAGACCGGTGAAACAAGCGTGGGAAGCAAGAAGACACGAGAAGAGACCGAAGGGAAGACCTAGGAAAACGTGGGACGACAGTGTGAGAGAGATATTGGCAGACAGAGGGATAAATATGGTACAGGCAAGAAATATGGCGAGCAACAGAAACGAGTGGAGAAAATTTATACATAACAACAGAAATCAATAGATTACATTATTCACCCTACACCCTTGAAGGGTAAACAGGGTTAGATTATATATATATATATATATATTTTTTATGTTTTTTAGTGTGGCGCGATGCCCAAAAAACCATAATGGAAAACAATTGGAGTAATCTTGACCAACTAGAGTACCCAAGATCTAGAGCTGCAGAGCCAGTAGAGACTAATAAAGCGGTGACAAAAAAAGAACCTTCGTCGAGCTTTCTCGGCATGATCGCTTAGATCACCTAGTTGTGTATCACCAATCTCGATGACGATGTGCAGTTCGCCACAAAAAAGCAAATTTTATTTGCGGTAAATGCGATGTAGGTGTACACCCTAAGGATTGCTTCGTAAATTACCACAGAGTGTAGGTCATAAATTATTTATTTTCTTTTGCGAATCTAATTATTATTAATGTGTAATCAATAAGGTGTACTACATATCTCTATTGCCCTTTAGAAAAGACGGTATATTTCAACTAATCTGGGGACAGTTATTATTTCTACAATATTTTATAAGGCATTGACTTAATTTCTCAAATAATAATTACAACAAAAAATGGAACAGATTTATATGAGTCAATGTGATGTGTGTAAAATATATATTAACAGCATAGATATGTGTTTTACTCGTAAAATTTTAACAAATGTTTGTCGCTCAACATTGGTTTAATCTACCGAATCTGAAAATATAAATAGAAATATTAAGATATGGTTGAATCGCTTAGATATTAACTGTAAACTTATGAAGACGTACAGAACAGATGACGTGATAATCCTGCGAAGAATTTCGACATCTGAAAGCTGGCCAAATTCTGATGGAACTAGACCGGTCTCTCACTTCATCAACAGTTGCGTCAGCGTTTGCTGTGATTATTTCTACAATTTTATACCTGTCCATTGTGCCCATATTAGAATATTTAATTAGTTTGTTCGATTTACTCAGTTCCTTTATTTATTTTTGTATTGTTCATCGAAATGTTAAACAGTGTTTAACATCATCGCGTCCTCGAATGTTAAGATACATTTAACATGCATATTACGACTCTACAACTTTACAAATTAGTATGTGTATGTGTTACACCGAATCTGTGAAATTGCTCAATTCGTGAAATGGGCAAGATTTTGTCCATTGCGCGAAATTGGCATGACATCTGCTGATTTCCGATATAATTAGGTATAAGTTTAGCAAATTCGAGAATTTGGCAGCAGCAATGTTTGCCTATTGCGTTACAAAAGTAATCAGAATCACCAACAATACTAATAACTAATAACACTAATATTGCTTATTTACAAAATGAACAATTGCCATGTTCGATATTTTTCCTATACGGCAATTCGGCAGAGGCACTGCCGATTTCACGGAATAGGCAACATTTTGCCCATTTCACGAATTGAGCGTACCATATACACTGACTAGTAAGTATGTAGATTTACTGAGTTTCCGCTTCTACTGCAAATTACATACAGCAGTTTAGGACATTATCGTTTGGATTGTTAATTAGTATATACTATTTTGACGGAGTAAACCAGTTGCTGTAATTAAGGAGTGTTTTGTGTTTTTATTTAAATATGTAGCTGTACGGCTTCCGAAACTCTTTCTACGTCAGATTCCGCTCAAACTAAAATAAATTGTTTCAAAGTGGGCGAATTTAGCAAAAACTAACTAAGATCTACGTTTACCTGCAAAACTAAATAGTCCAATAACGTAAAACAGGGGCTAAAAAAATCTCTAAACTCTAAACTTCCCTCGCAAGTAGAAGTTGTGACACTAAAAATTTTGAAAAATCAAAGAAACCTGTGGATAAAAATACCTTACCTTCCTAATAATACTGAAACATTTACCCTGTATCTGTTGGATAGCCAAGGATAAAGTGTGAGCTATGTGCAAATTATTACTTTTATCTATCTCTCAGTTAAAGCAAAGATAGACAACCTTATACTTTTGAAGGTGCTCACCCTGTATACATTTCACCGAAAGTATATTCGGTTTCAAGCCAGGTAGACATATAATTTCGCATGCAAAATATCGACTTCTTCCAATAGACGGATTTGAGGAAAACATGTTTTTTGTGATCTAGGGACCCTGAAACGTGAAGATCTGAAGAAATGTCGAAAAGTGATTTTTTCACGATTACAATACTTTCCTCGTTTTTTAGACGAGGGAAGAAATCACAAAATAAGCATTTTCATCTTCCACACGCTATATGTCATGCTTATGGAATACAGAAGACCACCTTGTTATATTTTAGTACCGATGGAACTTGAGAAAATGTTCGTTCCACTTAACAATTAAGTGCAACACCAGCATCACCAACACATTCGTCGTAAGAGACATGCTTGTCAAGATGTCATGTTAGTAAATATCTCTTTTTTGTAGTATCCAGTATGCAACAATAATCATTCAACCTATATTTATTACACAGTTGACTTGCTTATATTTCAATACTTTGTTTTATAACTAAACCTTTTGTATTTCAGGTAAACAAAATCGTAACAGCTGTTTAAAATGTGGAAAAACTTACTCTCAAAAATACAATTTGAAGAGGCACATGCACTATGAGTGTGGAACGGAAAGGAAATTTGAATGCCCTTATTGTAAAGTCAAATTTAAAAGGAGAAATCACATGACATGGCATTGTCTGAACTTACACAATGCAACACACCTTCAGTATATTCTATAAATAAAGATTGTTTTTAACTTTAAGTTTCAGTTTTATAGTCAAAGAGAAAATGTTAAATACATTTTATAGAATAATATTCTACGACAAATAGCATACAACATATAGATTTCATTACACCTTGAGTTCTTTTTCTTAAGATAAATACCATCAATACAATATTCAAATTATCGAATATTTTTGCCAATAAAACCTTGTCTGTGTAATTGCATTGTTATTAAAAGTTAAAGCGTCCTTAAATATTAATTATTTCGATCATATATTCTTTTCTTATACTGCTTCTTTCATCAAAAACTTTTTTGTAGTATTTTATTGCTGCAATTATTTACTAGAAACTAATTGATAAGGACTATAAACATATTTTGCAATTTTAGAGGAGAGAACATAAGTCATATCGAAAGTATAGTTAAGAACTGCAAAACGTGGTAATTTAATTGCAGTGATAAATTCATATGTTTTACTTTCAAGTTATGACTGAAAAGAAGGAACAGAAAATATGAATTATCTGTTTAAAATTAACAGTTCCTCTAATTATTACTACGTATTAACAAAATGAAAATTATATACAACTGAATATGTAGATATTGCGTTGTAGGCGGTTGCCTTTATCACTATCCCCCCGAATATCACTCATAAAATTTTAATTGTTTATATCATTTCGAAACCATTCGCAATTGAGCACTAAATTAACTGTGTTCTATTCAGAACCACAGACCTAACAGATAAAGTAAGAAGGTCAATACATCACCAAAACACACCAGACTCGATGGCATTCCAACTTTGTAACTAGAAAACACGGGCCACGTTGAGCCTTCCACCGCCAAACGCTAAAGAGTACAAAGTATCAGCCCCTACATCGCTAGGTAAAGAGAGGTGACCGATAATACATATTTATTTTAATTAGTAGCATTAAATATGGCTGGTTAACAATGTGGAGACACACAACGTTGGAAGACTTTAATTAACGAATCTAATGAAATTCATAACAATGGAGAAATGCCACGAATATACATAGGTGAGATATTTATATTCGAATCCAACGAACACATATTGAGCAGATGTAAAAATTGAATTATTCCAGGTTTAATTTTTGTCATTTCAGAAGATCATAACTAACCAGATAATGAAACCGGTAATGAAAATACTACTTAAATAGGTTTGACTTTATTTATGTGTTATGTACGTATACCATTCATTCGGAATATTCAGAAAGAAATTGGTTATTGTACATAATATCCGATGAGTTCAGAGGACAACATTAAAACTATAAACCATAGTTTATTAACGAAAATTATAATAGAGAAGACGAATATGTTTATTTTTTAACTCTTTATTATATTTTTATCTCTTTAATAGTTTCTTAGTTAACAGCTGCTCATGGTCGTCCAAGAAGACGGGGTCTCTAATGCTGCACAACTTTAAATGTCTAAAGTTAACTCCCGAAATATTGGAAAATTGTTGATTATGCAATGTGTCTAAAGTAAGACTGTTTAACAGTGCGATTTCGTAGTAATTACCACCAGTTTCGGTTTGAGGTACGAAAGTATACAACAAAACTAGTAATTTTTCTTGGTTGTTGGATTTATTTTATTTTAATAAATATAACCGTATTACCATGAAAGGCTATGTTGTTTACATGCATACAGAGCAAACACAAGCAAGTAAATGCCGTAAACAGATTGTTAAATAATAAGTAATATGTACTAACAAAAAAAGCTGTTGTCAACATAATTTTAATATTTTTCATTTTTAAGTTATGTACTTCTTAAGTTTACCTATTGTTCCCATAATTAAAGGGGATGGATATAATCGATGGTATTGATGTCTTCGTTGTTTGCATTTTTTGGCGCATAATAAAAATTAAACTTTAAGTAACCGCAATATATGCAACAAACAGGTTTGTTAATAATTCTACAATCTATCGCGTATCAAAATTCAGTAAATATTTTTGGCAACGACTAACGAAAAATTACTTGTGGGAAATAATCTACTGAACATTTCCTTAGTAAATATTAAAATTTTGATACCATACTCAACACCTAAAATTGTATTCCCCTCAGGACTTTCTGGAACTACTTGCGGTGCTCCTTAATTGTATATTATATGATCAGAGTGGTTATAATTATAGTAAAAATAGTTTCTGGAGTACACTTCCTTGGGGAACGTCAGCACTGATGGGGCATGAAGATGTTAGACATCCTAAGATTATAATTATGATGAAATATTGCAAATGCTTTATAATTTACCGAAAATCCAGTTTTTATGATAAAAAAATTTCGAGATTGATATCTCGTATGCGAAAATATACTAAAGTTTTACAGAATTTTATAGTAACAAATACAAATACTAATATTGAAATTATACAATCTAAATTACGATCGGTAGGTAGGTTATACTCGAATAATACATTATTATTACTTATTTTAGGCAGTGGAAAATACCGGTGTGATCGCTGCAGTAAGGTGTACAAACACGCAAGCTCTTTGTGGAAACACAAAAAATTTGAGTGTGGAAAGGATCCTTCGTTTGCTTGTAATATTGAAGGATGCGGTTATAAAGCCAAAAGAAAAGATAATCTTAAATCACACTGTATAGTTCATCATCCAAAAATGATGATGGTCAATATACAATAATTACAACAATGAAATTCAGAACCAAGGTCGAGGTATCGTATTTACATTTTTATTCTGTAAATAAAATAGTGATATCCATTTCTAAATAAAATTACTATTGTGTGGTTGTCTTTGGAACACAACATAATCCTATTTTTATGTTAAACACTATTTGTTCATATTATTAGACTATAAAGATAAACTACCATTTTAAAAGAAGCTAACTTTTTTTGATAATTTTTGGGAACACTTATTTTTTCCTACGTTGCGTGCAGAAAGTGACCATTTGCTGCACTCTTATGTCAACACTTTCTGCACTCTAATGTCAACTGAAAATCATGTGATTGGCTACAACTGACAAATGTTATTTTTTTTTTGGCAAATTCCAAAATTTTTTCACATGTCAAATTGAAAAATTAAATTACTTACAGAATGGAAAGCCATCGTAGGAAAAATAGTATGTAACATACGTGTGGAAAGACCATTGGAAAACGTATGTGAATGGAACACTCGTTAGTACTCGTGTTTCGTCTTTCATATGCGTTTTCCATCTTATATTACTATGATTTATTATGCTTCCTGTTCTGTCTTTTATTTATAAGTGTTGTCTTTTCGTGTGCATTTAATCGCTTGAGTGATTGATGGAACGACAAGCGTTTTAATATATGTATGATCTTCCGTCTTTTAATCTGATTTTAATTTTTGTAGTTAGTTTGTATGCCAGGTTTTATATAAAATTGGTTCCTCTGTAAGAAATCGGTGCTATAAGTTGGTATTCACTCGATTCACGTTGATGATGCTAATAAATTTAGTACGTTACTTGGTATCATGTGTTAGTAATAATAAGACAATAGTAAGAGGATTAAGAACTGTTGAATAATGTAGAAAGTAACAGTTAAAGTTTCTTCGTAATTTTAATTATAAATTCGCTTATTATCTCAGTGGATTGTTGTGAAATATTTATGCTATTTTAAACAAGAAATGGTTTTATCTTAGTTCTAATACAGCAGCCGTTTTATGTACTCGTAGAATTTCTAATGAGATTTTCAAATTGTAGTCAATTACTAAGGCAAACACCAACACTAATGGTATCCATATAGCACATTTCCTTTGTGGAAATGAGTTAAAAATATTAGAAAAGAACTATGAGTCGCTTCGAAACACCTTTGTCTGTTGTAAAGTGCAAAACATGTTAAGTAACAAACGACTTCCGGGATTGGACCGTGTTATTATTAAGGTCAAAGAACTCAACATTTCGTCCACTTTCGTAAGGGGCTTCATCTGGAGGAAAAGTAAAAGAGCACGCTAGCTCAACATGTAAACTACGCCAGAGGCGAAACTTGTGAATTTCGCCGTGAAAGCTTCCGAAAACATTGCAAAACATGTTAAAAATGTCAATACGTAGTAGTATAATACTTCGGATAGAAATTATTTTCTGCATACGCCTCTGCTAAGAGCTCCGGCACAGCTAACTTTAGCGCTACACCACTGGTTACAATAACTGTCATAAGTTACAGTTGACTATAAATTTTGTATTTAGCCGTGGTAAGGACTAGAAATTATATGCCATCTAAGTCAAATTATATTTAATGTATGCCATATAATACACTTTTATATATTAAATAGTAAATTAAATACAGTTATCGCAAGCCAACTTTATATCCATTTGTTGTTCACATCTTCGCATGAGTAACAGCAAGGCGAGCCCATAAAGTGACCTTTTTAATGACCCACCACAATCTGGCAACATGGCTGCCCCAACCTTTAACAAAAAATTACTAGTTGTGGTCACTAAATGAACAATCTGTCAGTGCACTGTCATTGCGATACATGCCAGTTGGAAAAAAATCTATTAAATCACTGCTATTTACATCGTAGTGCGTCACTTCACCGTAATATTCGATATAAAAACAATTCCTAATGAGTAGGTACCTAATTCTCCATTGCTACTACTTTTGACTCCATCTAAAACACTAATTTCTTCAAAACAACTTGCCTGGAAGCTAGTGATATTGCAGTCGGAACAAGTCCCTTAATCTTATTATTCTTTATATCCGCTTTTTGTTAAAGTGCTTTTCACACATAACACTAGCCTTTTCAATCCGTCAGTTCTCTAAATGCAAAACTTCTTTCCATTTCTCTGCCACCGTTCTATTAGATGGAAACATAAACACGCTAACATATGGATCAACTGATGAAGCGTAAGTTGACTTGCAGTTTGGTACGCAATACTTCAAAGGCATTTTTGTAACTTATATGAACTGCCCTGTCAAAATAGTTTTTAATGTCAAATATATTTCAAACAAACAAAACTTAGTGTGTCTTGGAATGGCCTAGCACACAATGTGGCAACAGAGCCAGTGTCATGGCCTGGAACAATATACACCGCCTTGGGAGCAGAGATTTAATGATATTTAAATGTTACGACTCCAAATATTCAATCTTACTTTTTATAAATGTTTATCTAAGTTCTCTATACATTATTTTAAAGTATAAACATTTAATACGACAAGTAAGAAGGAATACATTTATACTAACATTTAGTACAGTTTACTTGGGAGACGTGAGAGACTCGCTTCGGCTTATCCAATGGGCAATTTATTCAACCCTTTCTTTAAAATACCTGAAATACGAATTATAAAATATTATTCAAAGAATTGAATAACGCAAAACTGCAAAAATTCTGACAAATTGAATGTCACTAATTTAAAAAATCTGGTGTGATACACGCACACAACTTCCTTTTACAGTGATCTTATAATTAGTCAAAAATATGATTTTTAAGTTTTAAGCATTAGGCAAAAATTTCAAAAATTACTAATTCTACAGAAACCGTACAAAATGGAGCATTAGTTCAAGAGACAAATTTTCTCTAAAATTTTAAACAGAATTCAAAAATGTAATAATATACCGGGTGTTCTATTTAAAATAGGAGTTAATAAAAAAAATAGAAAAAAAGAGAAATCTATTTTATAGGTATTCAACTGGAAAATCACCTATCTCACACCAATACACATTAAAACTGTAAAGTTTGAAAAAAATCGTTAGAGCCGTTTTTTTTAAATCGAAAAAAACTGAAAAATCACATGAGTAAACGCCATACTTTATGGTTACGGTTATGCGATTTTCTTCAAAAGCTTACTGTCGCATCTAGATAGTACACAAAACTTATATATGAAGTTTCAACACCATACCTCTTTTCGTTTTTGTTTGAGATATTCTGTTCACAGACACACAGAGAGACAGACAGACAGACCAAGGAAGAAAAACATGTTTTTTGGGTTCAGGACTCTAAAACGTGAAGATGTGTTGAAATACTTCCCTTATAGTAAAAGGAAGTAAAAATTGAAATCACGCAAGCCGCCTATATTTTTGAATTCTAATTCGATTCAAAGGGATTCAACCAATGAAATGCTGTTGCCGAGTTTGCTCTACTATTATCTAACTATGTATAGGTACTCTATTTGCAACACAGTTTTATATTTTGCGACACACCTACAGAAAATAAGTGCTTTCAACATTAAAAACCATGTATACAGGGTCCTGCATTAGTGCGTCGGGCATTCCTAGCGTCCTTATTTATAACAGTAGAAAAAAAAGTTTCATACAAAAGTTGTAGGATGTGGGTTGATGCATATTTTAAAACTATTTTTAAATATACAGGGTGACACACTCTATATTTTTTGGCACATTAAGGTTCCTTTTGGTGTTCTCTCTTGTGTGCCAAAATAATTTTTTATTTGCTTCGATATTTTAGGAGCAATAAATAAAAAAAAGATGAAAAGATCGTTTTGCACGCTTGGAGAAATTAGAAAAAAAATCTTGTTAGATCTGTTTTGTTCCAGCTAAATAGTGTGAACAGTAATGCTAGAGGTCTAATAATACTCTGACAATAAACAGATTTTTCTTTTTTTATACAGGGTGTTCAAAATTTGGTTACAAAAATGGCAGCTTTCAAATCAGTTTTTATTAGTATTTTTAAATGGCACACCCTGTATTTTATTTCATTATTTAATGCAGAATTTAATTACAAGCATATTTTGTTATAACGAATGTATTAAAATGGTTTTAGAGGTATTTACCAAAAACCATAAATATCCTCATTAAACTAGTGCAGTGTATTGGGAAATTATCATAGACAGCCATGAATTCCCCATGGATAGGAGCTTACAAGTAAGAATAAACAAATGTTTGCAGCAAAATGGAAGACATTTTGAACATTTATTAAAATGAATTGCCAATAGTTCCTGTTAAAGTCTGTAAGGTGATAAATAAACACCTACATATTGTTTTTCCATGGCTGTCTATGATATTTTCCAATACTTTTTTAGTTTAATGAGGATATTGATAGTTTTTGGTAAATATCTCTAAAACCATTGAGAATTTTAATACATTCGTTATAACAAAATATGCTTGTAATTAAATTCTGCATTAAATAATAAAATAAAATATAGGGTGTGCCATTTAAAAATACTAAGAAAAACTGATTCGAAAGTTGCCATTTTTGTAACCAAATTTTGAACACCCTGTATAAAATAAGAAAAACCTGTTTATTGTCAGAGTATTATTAGACCCCTAGCATTACTTTTCATACTATTTAGCTGGAACAAAACAGATCTAAAAGGTTTTTTTTAATAATTTTTTCAAGCGTGCAAAACGATCTTTTCATCTCTTTTTATTCATTGCTCCTAAAATATCGAAGCAAATAAAAAAATATTTTGGCACATAAGAGAGAACAACAAAAGGAACCTAAATGTGCCAAAAAATACAGGGTGTGTCATTTAAAAATATATATATTTTATGACGTCACACTTCTTTGAACCACCCTGTATATTTAAAAACATGTTTAAAATATGCATCAACCCACATCCTACAACTTTTGTATCAAGCTTTTATTCTACTGTTGTAAATAAATGGACTTTCCATCGCAGGTGTAAACTAAGGTTTGGTCAACAATTCTTACACTTTTGAGACAAATTTAAACGTTACGAAGGACATTCTAGCATATGTGAAAGCAAAAACTTTCGCACATCTATGAGAGTTCAATTTCTTAGAGTTAAAGTTTCAAAGCAAATGCCATTTAATATTGGTAAATGTAGTGACTGCTTTCATTTTTGTTAGTCTTAAACCTTGTTACATCGTAAACACTGGGCGATAGAGGTTTATTCGAAAATGCTGCTCCAGATGCAACTACCAATAACTATTACATAGCTAATTGCTTTTTTTTACTTTTAGGCATGGTATCGGCCGATTTCAATTCCTGTCCAAATTGCGGAAAGTTGTACAAATACAGATCGTCTCTTCGCAATCACATACGATATGAATGTGGGAAAGAACCTCAATTTTTGTGCTGTTTATGCTCCTATAAAACTACTATTAAGGGAAACTACAGACGTCACATGGTAACACAGCATAATTCTGTAGAGAGATAAATTTTCATAAAATAAGTAAAACCAGTAACGAGTATGTTTGACTATTATTGTTCTGTGTTAGAAATAGTACTACATTGTTGTCATCGCTCACATTTGAATAAATCACTCAGTTAAAATTTCGAATTTTGTTTAATTTTATTTTTTATATTTTATGCAAGAATTATCGTGAAGTGTAGCTGAGTGGTAGAGCCTTCTGGCCCAGAGATATCCATGACCACAAAAGTTCCCCAATCCGGCTTTGGTAACGCTGGTGTCTTAGCGTCTATGTCTTAGCGTCTACTACACCTCATAGAGAGATGTCCCATTAATGAAGATATTAAAAACAACGATGACTTATACAGTATACCTACTATCTGTGTATCTGTACCATATATGTATATGTTTATGTAAATATTACACCAATAAGAATTTATCTGTATGAGTATGTTCAACAACCTGTCGTTCCGGTTAATCATTTGGTGGAATAATACAAGTTTCAAACAAGTCAATCTCAACTTTGTCAGGCCATTTTGTGATTCTTATTAGTAATTCATTTAATTACCTAAGCCCTTACGGCAGTCTTGGCTGTATTTCAAATCCATTTTAGACACAGTTTATCGAATAACATTGCAACGCCAGCAAGCTCAATAATTTTGTACACCCCTGGTTTCCAAGCGTAATAATTCATAGCGTTTGTACAGCCCTACTTTAGTCATTTCTCGCAGCTGCAGGCTTTCGCAGTTATAAACCTCTCGACTTTCGAGTATTTAAAAATTCATCCCGAAAGAGTAAATGAGAGGGCATCTATTTGTCCCTGTCACTCCGTGACGGTTTTTTGTTACCCGGCGGTCTCCCTGCCTTGCGATTGGCCGTTTTTCCGTTGAATCGCCGACGGTTATTCGCGCGGATTCTACAGGTGCGATTGTGGTGCGGGCGTCTTCACGCCAAGCGTGGGGACGCCTGCTTTCCGTTTCTGCGGTTTCTGCAAAGTGTTTTTCGGTGTATTTCGAGGGAGTCGCTGACGTGACGCTTGCGTGCGTAAGGAAGCCCGTGGCATATCGTTGTAGGAGTTCCGTTCCCATGTGGGTTTGTTAAAACCAAGTTTACGCTGCCGTCTGTAGGCAGGATCCTGTTTCGGAAGCTTCCCAAACAACGGCCATGCTATTTGGCGTGATGGCCGAGGGGGCCCGTATCGCCACTCCCTCTGCATAGAGGAGCTTAGGGGGATTTCGTCGTCTTTCGACTCTTGTCACATTCAGCCAGATGCGACCTAAGTACTGTAGCTGCTTGGATGCTACCGCCACTGCAGGCTGAAGCCGTGAAACAGGTAAAATTGTGCAATAGACTAGTTCTATCGCATGTTTCTCTAATTTAACCCTTTTAAAACCGGCGATTGCCGTTGAATAATACCAGAGTACACTCTGACTAAAAAATTATCGTTGTATCTGAACATCTTGTGCTACGAAGCGGCTTGTATTTCTGTAAATAAATCACTAATGTAGAATACACTCTGACTAAAAATTATCGTTGTATGTGAACATATTGTACTGCGAGGCGGCCGTATTTCTGTAGGACAGAACGTTCTGGTGACTTGAACTCAAATTCAGGCTTTACACTCGCACGTCATGCCCGATGGGGCCTAAATCGACGTTTTACCTTATTCGGCCTGGAATTGATGTTCGGCTCAGCTAAGCACCGCAATATTTAGATAAAGCGCTTCCCCAGCTGGGCGTACCTTATAAGCCAATCTTGCGAGCCGTCATACGTGTCGCATAAATCTGTAACTTGTTGTATGTTAGATGTTAGGTCACTAGGAGTGGCCCAATAGATGTATTAACCATACCGTCTTATTCTTTGTCCTTTTGGGGCTTGTACATGGGTGACTGTGTCACTGTGTTACGACCATTGTAAGGTGAGGCCAGGACGTGGCGGATGAGCATTCCAGGTAGGTGTTTGTGGTTTCCGAAATAGTCATTTGAATATTCTTCCGAAATAGTTATTTGAGTATTTCTCGCCCCGTTTAACCCTCCAGGTCCGGTTAAACGTGGGTATCTTGAGTGGATCGGGTGGCGTCTATTTCTTTGACAATACCCTGTATATACTTCGACACACTTGCCCTGTGGTGTACCGCATTGAACCACGTCCATCTCCCTGAGCGCATTCGAACCGAGCCTGTTTTAATGATTTCTCGGGGTGCACGTGCCCCCTTTTTTATACTTGTCTAGTATTTGATACTCGCCCATTCGTGAGTGTCGTAAGGCTAATTTAATACCGTAACAACTTGTTCGAGTATATATGTTAATCCGCAGTTTATGAATGTTCTAGTGCAATTTAAAAATCAAAGAATCAATAAAAAGTTACAAGCGAAAATTTATTATTATTGTCGAATAAAACAGTCTTTTTGTTGGATCGCCGCAGCCGTCTGATTACTTGGATATACGGTAGTTTCTAATTTTAATTCAAAATACGCATTGGTCTCCCGCGGTCTGAGGTAGGAACAGTTTATAACTACTTCCACGTTGGTTAATGCTTGTAAAATTAACTTTCTGTTTTTTTGTTTTCCGTCTTTCCGTTTCTCTTTCACTTTTCCTCTCGTTTTGGATTCGTCATATAGTTCATATGCTTTCACAATTGTACGTTCGAAATATAATAAATAAGAGCGAGGCCCCAGTATTCGCCGCTCTAAGAAAGAGCTTGCAGACGCTTGAAAACACAGAATGCGCCTGCTAAAAGATAAATTGGACACCTGCGGCCATAAATCTTAAAGTTTTTGCCAATACGCAGAGTAATAATTAAGATCTGATCTTTTTGGTGCCTAGCAACACACTTCGAGCTTCCAAGGGAAATTCCTGGTTTGAGGAATTATACCCGTTGGAGAAAATTACTCGGCGTGGAAACCCCACCGTTTACCATTTTGCTGTGTCTTATAAACCTTTAAATTCTGTGTTAAGCTCTTAATTGAAAAATTTTCTAGTAGAAATACTAAAAAACTTATAAATAGTAAAAAGAAGCTCTTGGAGGGCACAAAGATCTTCATAGAGGATGACCTGACCAAATACAGAGCACAACTTCTGAAGAAAGAACACGTGGATATATGAAGGAAGAATTCTGGCTAAATTGGGCAATAACATAAAAAGAATATCGAATTACGAAAATCTCTAATAATGTTAAATGCAGCAGACGGTCTGTTAACCAAATATCGTAACACAACTCGCTACAGGCCACGCACTTGAGGGCGTGGCGACGGTTAAGAATGGCTATTACCAAACTAGCTCAGGATAGGGATGTCAACGAAAGACGACGATTGGAGCTTCTGTAGACAGATCACGTTTATGCATTTGTTTATTTACAATTAAAATTAGTATTAGTATGTACAGAGTTTTATAAAGTTAATCTAGAGATAAAAATTAAAGTAATATACCGGGTGACAATGAGACTAGGGCCATGCTTATATCTTCTTTATTTATGAATCGATTTGGATAAAATTTTATACCAAGATACTACACATAATTTCTGATTGGCTGATAGATATAGTCAAAATGATTGACTTCCGGTTTTACCGGAAATGATACTAACTTTGATTTTTTAAATGAAACTTCCTGTATATTTTATGTTTTTCTGAATCTACGAGTCAAACTACATATAACAGTCTTGCCAAATTTCAATTTTTTTAAACAAAAAAAATATTTTTTCAATTTTTATTTTTACCGTAGAATGCCTTGACTTGGAAAAATCTATTCTAATTGACTCTAGCAACTCTTAATAATAGCTATTTTATCCATAAGGTCAATAACAAACCTTTAATAAGAGAATATAATTTGCTAAACTCGTTTTTTAAGAAAAAGTCACTTTTTTTAAATGGAACCTACCAAGGGCCATCTTGTCATTAAACAGTAAATTTTATTACCAATCTAACTATATGCATCATGCACTACTTTATCTTTATCTGAAACTGAAAATTAATTAATTAATTATTGTTTTAAATATTTTTATGTAATAACTAATAATACCAAAGCAAATTTGGCAACACTGTTGTATGTAATTTGAGTCGTAGATTGCGAAAACATAAAACATATAGAGTGATCTATTTAAAGAACCAAAGTTAGTGTCACCTCCGGTTTCATCGGAAGTGACACTAACATTGGTTTTTTAAATAGATTTAAACAAATAATTAAATAATTAATTTTCAGTTTCAGATAAAGATAAAGTAGTGCATGATACATATCGTTAGATTGGTAATTGCATTTTCTATCTAATGGCAAGATGGCCCTTAGTAGGTGCCATTTAAAAATAGTGACTTTTTCTTAAAAAACGAGTTTAGCAAATTATATTCTTTTATTAAAGATTTGTTATTGACCTTATTGATAAAATAGCTATTATTAAGAGTTGCTAGAGTCAATTAGAATAGATTTTTCCAAGTCACGGCCTTCTATGGTAAAAAATAGAAATTGAAAAAAAAAATTTTTTGTTTAAAAAAATTGAAATTTGGCAAGCCTGTTATATGTAGTTTGACTCGTAGATTCAGAAAAGCATAAAATATACAGGGAATTTCATTTAAAAAATCAAAGTTAGTATTATTTCCTTTAAAACCGGAAGTCAATCATTTTGACTATATCTATCAGCCAATCACAAATTATGTGCAGTATCTTGGTATAAAATTTTATCCAAATCTATTCAGAAATAAAGAAGATATAAACATGGCCCTAGTCTCATTGTCACCCGGTATGTATAATGCGAGTGGCCCGGTTAATGGCGTCTCCATGGGCGAGAAGCTTGGATGGTGGCGGTTGGCCTGGAGGCAGGAAAACTTCGGTCAAGACTTCTTGAACACGGGGCTCGCGTCCTAGCGAGGCCCTTTGGGGACGGAGCGGTGTCCACGTGCCGGATGACCTGGGGCATCATGACACACCTCGGCGTGATCAAAGGAGATGCGGCGGAGGCTTGGGGCGTCATGACCGTGGCCAGCGGCATCCTCGGTGGAAGCGGGGCGTCGGTTCCTGGGAGCGCGAGCTCAGGCGAAGTCCTCTTCGTAGCGCGGAGTTCCTGGATTCCTGGACAGATCTGGTGGTGACGTGGAGCCGGACGGCGGTCGGCGGATCCGGGCATCGGCTGTACTCTGGAGGCGTCGGCATATTGCAGCTTGCGGCTACAATGGGTGGCGGCGGCAAGCGTCCTCTGTGGATGCTGCGGCGGCGGCGGCGATAGGCTTCCTCTTCTTAAGTAGGTTCTTTTGCGACCAGGGGTCGAGCAGAAGGGGAGATTTGTTGTTTCGAAATTAAGAATCGATCGAATGTGTTTGTTCCTGCGGGCGGCTTGTATGCGGCAGCTTTCTTAGCTGAAGTTTTGCTGGCCTAATTTCGACACTCTTGGTTCTGGCGCCCGCGGTATTTTTACTTTATTGGACGAGGCGGTCTGATGTCCGGCTTCGTTTTATTGGGGTTAGGCATTTGGGCTTGCTGAAATTGCAGTGTGTGCAGCTTTTAGCGTATTGTTTTTATTTAGCCCAAAAAAATGAAACGGCTGGACTTGATTGTTTTTCTGTTCCGTGAAAAAAATGAACGCGAGGTTCGAGGGAGTTACTCACATGTGGTACATTTTTAATTGAGCCTCGATTTGACGAATGGGGAAGAGCGGCTCTTATTACATGTGTGAATCATATCAATCGTCTATTATCGGGTGCGCGGGTGTTCAGAATTTGAGGTCAGACTTTATTTTGTGAATTTCGATTATTTTGCTGGTTTATGAATTTTGTTTTGCATACAAGCTAGTTGTTTGTTTCGTTCAGTATTTCATTAATATATTTTTATTTTTTGCATTTACTGTCACTACTAGTAATTATAATGTTTTGTATGCAATTTCTTTGTTATTAGGCTGGTTTTAGAGAGATGGTTAACATTGCACAAATCAATATTACATCACTGGTGCCAAAACTAAAAGAATTATAGTGTATAATAATAGAACATAATATTGTTTCTTGGTTAAATCAAGAGGTATCAAAAAGCGTTTGGTATTCATGGATATAGTTTTGTGAGATGCGATCGCTTGGATCGTGGAGGTGGTATTCGAGTGTATATACGTAATGGTTTAAAATTTGTAGTAATTGAATATAACTCTATTATTGAACAACTGTGGGTTTCAATTCAAATATCTCAACAAAATATTGTTATTGGCACTCTTTGCAGACCACCGAATGCAGATTATAAAATGTTTTTAGGTGAGATCGAAACATCTTTTGCAATGTGTCTGCCATATCTAGAAAAAATGTTATGCATGGGGGATTTTAATATTGATGTATCAAATTCTACTAATTCGGCTGCAGCGTATTCGCAAAAGTTGCTAGAATCACTGGAACTGGTACAAATTATTAATTAACCCACAAGACTTATCAGGTAACGCTGCTTCTATTATTGATCTTATAATTACATCAGACGCTTCATTGATAACCGATTCTGGAGTAAGATATTGCCGTTTATGGGACCATTATTTGATATTCTGCTGTGTTGACGGCGAAGTACATAAAAATGTATAATAGCAATTTAGAGTTATCAAACCTACAGTACGTATTCGAATTCAACAATGTCAATGATAAATTAAATTACTTTAATGCAACATTGTTAAATATGCGTGATAAACATACCTGCTCGAGAATACACAGATTTACAAAACGACTTGCATCTTGGCTTACAGATAATGTTAAACTGCTTATGAAATGAAGACATAAAGCAAAAGCAAAATTTAGAAAGACCAGTCGGCTTCAACATTAGGAATATTACAAGTCCCCCGGAAATACAACCAATTTTGAAATTAAAAATGATAAGAGAGCTTACTTTAATTACGCTTCGATTTTGAATGACCAAAATATGTGGAAAAAATTGGAGCTTCTTGATCTTGGTCGGAAGCAAACAACTATCCCTGATAGTGTTCCACAAATTACCAGTTTTGATAATAATAATAATAATAATAATCAACATCTGAATTTTCAGTTTGCTACCGTAAATCCAGAGAGCGTGTATAAAATAATTAAAAATATTAAGAGTAAAGCTATTGGAAGTGATTATACTACTATCTTAATGATACAAATTTATTGTCCTTATATAGTTCCATTTATTCGTGCATTTTGCAAAATACTATTCCCAGTATTTGGAAATATGCGCAAAAATCCGGCCCAATTTAAAGATCTCAGGCCGGCAAGTATACTTCCAGCTTTTTCGAAGATACCTACTTGAAAATGTTTTATTTCAATAACTCAATAAATATGTAACAGACCATAACTTATTGCCTGCTGTTCAATTTAGATTTATATCAGGTCACAGTTGTACTTCAGCTCTTTTAAAGGAAACGAATGACATTTTACCAGCTTCCGATAGAGGATATGTTACTTTGTGGGTTTTACTGGATTGCAGTAAAGCTTCCGATGCTGTAGATCACGAGACTGTAATAACTATATTAAGGTCTCTTGGTCTGGGAACAGATGCAAGAAATTTAATTCAAAATTATTTGTCGAATAGAATGCAAAGTGTTAAAATTGGTTCTGAATTATCAACCCCGCTGTGTGTACATCGTGGAATACCACAAGGGTCTATATTAGGCCCGGTTTTATATTCTATATATGCTTCAATATTAATTAACAGGATGTCGAATACTAATATACATGTTTATGTCGACGACACGCAGTTATATTTCTCATTTGATCCTGAAAAATGGCAAGAGGCTGTAAACACTATTGGTTTCGACCTTGATTATATTTACCGCGCTTCTACACAACGTTCTTTAATCATTAACCCTGCAAAATCGGTTGTGATTTTATTTGGTAATAAAAATCATTGTAAAAATTTTGATAATGTAGTAAATCTCTATAAATAATGTTAAATTCCATTCGCCAATAAATCTAAAAGTTTAGGATTGATTTTGGATAATACATTTCGTTATCGTAGTGAAATATCAAAATACCTTTTTCAAGCTTATTCATTTTAAAGAAAAGAATATCTTCATCGTAAGCATTTAATTATAAAAATTAAGAAAAAACTTTGTGAGACGTATGTGCTATCAAACTACTGTGCCCCTGTGTATCGTGCTTCCGTAGATGCGCTGACAACTGTAAGAATTCAGAAAGTTCAGAATGCTTGTCTGAGATACATTTACGGTATTAGAAAATATGAACACATCTCACACAAGTTTTCGAATATTGGTTGGTTGAATATTTATAATAGACGCAGCTTGCAATGCTTGTGCATTTATCATAAGTACGTCCATACCTATACAATAAATTAACCTTTAGAACTGACGTTCATAATATTACAACTCGTTTTAGAGGTTTAATTTCCCCTCCATATCATACTCAGGCTTTATTCGAGATATCGTTTTCTTTTCAGGTCTATTTCATGTATAACAAATTGCCAGAGAGCTATAAAAACTTGCCTCTAAGTAAATTTAAATCAGTTCTTTATTGTAAGTATTTTTAAAACAATGTGAAATCAAAAAAGTATATACAATGAGTGAATTGTTTCTGTTAGTTTTTTTGTGTGTACTATATTTAGGCGCTGGCTTCGAATACTTGTATACCAGAAATCAAGGTTTAGATGGGAGAACAGTCTGGTTACTTCCTGGCTGAATCTCGCCTTGCGGTTGTGTTACGAAGACATATTGCTTTTTCTTTTAGAAGTGAATTTCTTTGCTTTTATTGGAAACCCAATATAGACATTATTATTATTTTTATTATTATTATTATTCACCTGATTATTAACTGTGGTATGTAGAGTTGCCACCTTTTTGTTCACCTAAAAGGGGCCATTTGAGAGACATGCGGGTAATCGGATGGGTAAAATGATTCTCAAGGTTAGTTGCCATTATAGTTTTTTTAGAAAAATATGTCTTCCAGAAATATTTTTTATTTAAAATATGTTTTTGAACGGGGTTATTTTAAAAGCACAAAAAACTTTTCCAAAGAGTTTCGTTTTTTATTCTTGGCTCGTAAATAGGGTATTTTAGATTCAAAAATCCGCCAGGACATTCCCGAAAAAAAGAGCGGTCCTTGCCAAAAAAGCATAGCTGACAAGCATAGTCATATGCGTTATGCAGCGATTACAGCGAAGATTGGTTGTTGTAAACCGATCGTATTATTAATTCTTTATATGAGGGTGTTGCGTGTAAGAAGACCTTTTCCGCGACCGTATTCGCGGGTTTGTAGTTTTGTCGGAGCTTTTTTATGCAGGTCCATTATCACTTCGTGTGATGGTAATTGTTGAGGTCAGACCTTTTTGCTCATATGGTGCCGTGTACTGTTTGTGCGTGGAATTGATTGTAGTAAGTAACATGCTAACAAATTATTTTCCAGTTCATTTTTCGTTCACAAATCCAACTGTCGTTTATGTGTTTTGACGGTATTAATATATTGCTGTACTTTACGTACTTTACGTAGCCGAAGCTCTTTTCCCTTTTACTTCTCTCGTCTAAAAAATGAAGGAAGTATTCTAATCGCGAAAAAAATACCTCCCGAGGTTTCTTCAGATCTTCAAGTTGGACAATATTTTGCATGCTGATTATATGTCTACCTGGGATGAAACCGAGAAAATTTCTGTCAAATATATACAGGGTGCCCATCTTAAAACTCCAAGCTTGAAGTTCTTTTAGGCAATACACAGTGCAGATGCAAGGTGGAAATCATTTTAAAACAAAAGTTTTGCTATAATTAAGATCAGAGCAATCAAATTTCAGTACTCTTGACTGTTTAATTTAAAGTCAGATGTGTATTGGATTGTATCTTGCCTATTTATCAAATTCAGGTTCGGAGTTTTAAAATTTTTGCTTTAATTTAATAACGATAGTTCAATAAATAGTATATTGTATGTTAAGAGCTGAAAGTGCATTCTTGCCGCTTGCGCATGAATATTGCTGGTTGAGACGAAGTCGAAACCAGCAATCATGCAAAAGCGGCAGGCGCACTTTTAGCTCGAAATATACATACTATTTTTTCGACGACTGAGCATATTATTAAAGGAAAATATCAAATTTCGTTTTATCGCAAAAATTAATTGACAATCAAGTTAACATTACTCGCGCAGTCTATATGACATGTGACGCGATTATTTCCACAAATGACGGGCGTTGTCAAGGAAACATTAGGACGTGGCTACCTATTTTGTTCACGCGGAAACCCAAAACGCTCGGCCAGCGGCAAAAAGATGAAAACGCACGCTCAGCGGCAAATGTCAACTTTCTGTTGTCAAATGACAGTGAGAAAAATCTACTTTCGATGTCAGTCGTCGAAAAACATATTTACATATTTACTACATTTACAGCACTGTCCAAACTGTGTTTAAAACTATTAAGTGATGTAACCGCCACAACTGAATTGTTTAAGAAATTCCACTGCTCAGACACTCGATGTGTGAGGAAGAATTCTCTAACACACCGATTACATTTTTAACGTTATAAGTTACATGTGTGGCCTCGAAAACTGGGATGTCTGTTTAAATCATAAAAGCTTGGTAGAATAAGCGACAAATCACCCACTATGATACGGTATGTTAAAAATGAGATCGCCACGTATACATTGATCTTCAAGAGTCGTTATATTTAAGACGTTCAGCCGATCTTCATAGGGCAGTCTCTTTAGCTGTGGTGTAAGGCGAAATATACTTGTGTAATAACTTTGCTATAATACTGGTGTAAGGAAACTATACTTAGTAATATAACTCATCGAAATTATATGTATATCAGGTATATTACTCCTATTTATTCTACTGGATCCCGTTTTGTAGATGACAAGCTAATTTTTAGCTTGAAAAGAGTGCCCTGACAAGAACAGTTAAAATATTCTTTTTTCTATAGCACATGTTAAAGTGTGCTTTTATCAACTCAAAACAAAAGGTCAAGTTTTACTTTAACAGCAAGGGTAGATAAAGTAGCACTTTAACATCAAGGATAGATAAAGTAATTTAATTTTCTAACTTTTGTTTAAATTAAATATGACAGCTTCGCATTATCGTAGCAACCCAATCTAGCTACTGACATTTTGAAATGTCATGGACTGTCTCTATTTTCTTTTGAAATTGTTAAAGTTCTTGCTATAGAAAAAAATATTGTATTATACACGACGATAAAGTTATTTCTATCCACTCTTGAATCATTAACGTCTCGACTTCGTCTCGACGTTAAACGATTCACTCGTGGATAAAATTTAACTTTATCGTCTTGTATAATAAATTACTATTATGTTGTTTGCGCCCATTACGCACACTGGTTTTTGTTAGTTATGGAGGAGGGGATGTTTAAATATTGTCCGTTTATTTGAAATCGGCAGTGAAGTACGCCGAAATCGTCATTAAAATACGAGAAATCGGCAGTGAAGTAATCCATTGTTTTACGACTTTTTTGTAGGTGGCGAGGCGACAGATAAACGTCAATCGACCGAACATAACCTACAAAAGTTGGTTAAAATGTTGTAATTTCACGATTCCTCGATTTCAAATAAAACATAGTGTACACCTCGGCACTGAAGTTTCTTTTTATCCCTCATGTGGTTTATTTGCCTTGGCCCTACGGGCCTCGGCAACTAAATCCACATTCGTGATAAAAAGTTATACTTCAGTGCCTTGGTATACAAACTACTATTATATGTTTAAGTCTACGTTAGTGTTTATAATATTTTGTATGCGAAAAGTAATTGCGCTCGGTAACAGTGTAGACAAAGAAGTTCGAAACTGGACCCAAGCAGTTGCATACACAACAATATGGAAAGTAAACAGTCATACAGTCCAAAGCATACTTACACCATAGTTAAGCGATTTCCAGGTATATTTTCTGAAATATAGTTGTTGTTAATTACGTACATACATATGAAAGGATTAGTGGCCACTCTTGGTATAGAACTTATTATAAACACTGATATAGTTTAACAAGCCTCAGTTTAAGCTCAGTCGGTAGATTCCACAATGGCGTCAGCGTAAGAAGGGGGGTGGGCGTTACCCTGGTCGATTCTAGTAATTGATTGGTGTAACTTTTAATGCTTTTATTTCTATGGACACGATTATAGGTACAAACCAAACTTAATATTATATATACAAAAAAGAAAAAAATTAAAAAATACGACAAGAAATATATACACAAAAGGGTCCTCTAGACCCGGGCGCTGGGAACGCGGGAGGTGATGGGGCGGCCTTTCTTACTGGCCGGAGGCGGGGAACGCGGCCTGGTCGCAGTCCGGTCCTTCCGGGAAGCAGTCCGGGGCGTGGCTTGGAGCGGGCGCTGGGTGGTCCTCCTGGGACGTTGGCGGACCGAGCAGGCCTCTCGGGGACGGCGGCTTCCTCCTGCGGTTGCAGCGGCGGCGGTGGCGACTGGCGACGGGGCGGCGAGCTGAGAGCAGCGGCGGCGGCAACGTCGGTGGCAGTGCTGATCTCCTTGGCGGAGGCGGCGGTTGGCGGCTTCCTTCTGCGGTTGCAGCGGCGGCGGTGGCGACTGACGACGGGGCGGCGGGCTGTGAGCAGCGGCGGCGGCAACGTCGGCGGCGGTGGTGATCTCTTCGGCGGAGGCGGCGGTTGGCGGCTTCCTTCTGCGGTTGCAGCGGCGGCGGTGGCGACTGACGACGGGGCGGCGGGCTGTGAGCAGCGGCGGCGGCAACGTCGGCGGCGGTGGTGATCTCCTGGGCGGAGGCGGCGGCTGGCGAAAGTGGCTTTCCAAAGACGGCAGGCAGCAGAGTCCAATGCGTGGGATTTGCTCTAAGTCCACGAGGGTGATAGGCTCTGGAGAGGCTGGAGCTGCTAGCTGGTCCTGGAAGCTGAAGTGGCTCGAACTCCAAGTCCCACGAAGGCGGCAGACAGCTAAGTCCAGTGAAACGGCTGTTGGTCTTGGAGCTGAAGTGGCTGCTGGTGGTCCGGGAAGCTGAAGTGGCTGCTGGTAGTCCTGGAAGCTGAAGTGGTGGCTGGTGGACTCTCCTTGGCTGAGTAATTTCTTACTGCCAGCGTCTGACTATTTAAAGGAGCCAGTCCTTTGTCCAACGCGATCTCGGCGCTCATTGGTCGAAGTAGAAGGGATGTTTTGCCCGATTTCGATATATTTCGGAATTATAGCCTTTAATTGAGCGGCGTGATCAATTATCGACTTGATTTGAGTCGCAATCAATAGTTGTTGAAATGCCGATTCTAACGACACCCAATTTGCTATGTTAAAAATTAGCTCAACTTGGAATTTTTAATTCAGTGTTCCGCGTAAAGCTTAATTAAGTATTATTCTTATGGCGTGTGTTAAAAAGTTTATTATGCTTCGATCGGTTGCGCGCTATTTTTATAAGACTTTTGAGACCCATTACGCTTTTCTGGGATGCTTCCTTCCGTTAATTATACTTTAATTTGTAATATTGTCTCCTTGCCCGCTGTATTTTGTCGTGGCCCGGCTTTCTCCGTTACAAAGGCCGCTGAATTTTTCGGCCGTTCTCCCGGGCGCGCTCCAGCCGCATGTATTTGCTGTCTGATGGAAAAATTGCTTTTACTCCACCTGTATATGTGCTAGCGCCCTGCGGTTGGTTTTATTAGGTGGCGGTTGATTTTTCCTATCTTCAGGTACCCTTATGTGGAGTTTTGGATTTGGCGCACTCTGATTTAAGCGCGTTTTAGTGATCGAACTGCGTTTATTAATTTTCGCTGCGGCGCCGTTTGGTCGGCCATCCGTTGGCCCTTTTATTGCCGCGGTTTATACTTGCGAATTGGGGGCTTCTTTGAGTTCGCGTGCCGCGATTTATTGTTTTATGGGGGTAACGGTTTTCTTACAATTTTTGTAGGATCGAGGCGATTTGCTGGTGAACAGATGTTTGCGCTCTTTGTTTCGTTCGCCGTGTACTTGGCGACGTAAATTTCCTTTGTTGCCTTGTTCTGTTCACCGATTCATATTAAGTTTTTGGTTACAATAATTGAATTTCGAAAGAAAGTTTGCTTGACGAATTAAATAATTGAATTATATAAATGGCTGCTGATAAATAATCGCTAATTCTATTATTTATATTAAGAAGTGCATTATCTTGTTACTAATATTAATTTATGTTTTAGGAGACGCTCAATATGAGTGTCGTAAATGTTACCGAAGGTATAAACAGAAGAATTCATTATACGTCCACACGAGATATTATTGCGGAATATCAGCAGACTATAAGTGTCCTTACCCTAACTGCGCTTATAAATCCACTAGAACAACTAATGTAAACAGACACGTGGCAATGAAGCATAGCAACAAGTGGAGCGAATAAAATAAGATGATTTCTCAAAGCCTACTGTTTTTAATGGTTGCTGGAAAAACTATATTTTTCGTTTACTAAGAGTAGTAGTGTTTCCAGATGAGGACAATATTGTATAATTGTTTACTTGGTTACAATGTAGTATGTACTCTTATTTTCTAGAAAACATGAACTACAATTTTATGATGTGTAGATTATTTTAATATTTCTCGGTTTTGAAATACATAAGAAATAATATTTTATTAACATGTTTGAATCAGAAAGAGAATTCAATAAAATTGATTTTATATAAAACAATCTGATTATATCAAATAATTATTTCTACGATGACGAATCAGATCAATGGAAACCCAGCACATTGTGTAAATTGTAGCAATACGTCTAACGAAGAGGATTTCAGCTCGTCGTCCAGTTTCTGCAACCTTTTACCTGCCCTGTTTCAGTTCACACCGATCGTCACGTATTTCAAATGGCAGGTAATTTGCCACATTCGCCCTTACATAAACACATTTCATTTAGGCGCTAAGCTAAAATTAAATAGTAATCAACTAATGTCCATTATAAATAACGTCTATTGTTTATTATCTTCGAGAGCTACGATAAATATCAACATATATTTTTGTTTCGTCTAATACCTTAGCTCGAAATACAATAAAGAGTATTCGTATTTTAATTGTATTATAATAGTTCCTCGCAACAAACGGTAGTCCGTTTTGTTGGTTTTCATTCTTTATGGATTAGACAGAATTTACCTATTTTGACTCTACAGCTATCTTCCTCAAAAACGCACATATCTATGATTGATTTTTAACATTCAAAGATCGTTCATAAAATTGGAATAGAATGTCTGCACTGCAAATGTAATAGCGATTAACATATCTAGGAATGTTATGAGTATCATAACTGCCACATATGTTGTTTTGCGATCCGAGCTCGTAGAGACATCTAAGGCTGTTATATTCATAACATCTGTGGTATGTTCAATAGTTTATTGGTTGCAGCATGGTAATGGTTGTCATGTACGGTAAGGGAATATTACCGTACAGATACAGTTATGACTTAGTTACCAGCAGCGTACTTTTATATATGTAAACAAAGGCTTAATATCCTGAAACCGGTAATAGCTATTAACATAATATATCTAGGAATTTTATGAGTATCATAACATCCCTGGTTTGTTCAATAGTTTATCGGTTGCCAAGTACGCTAATGGACTATTACCGTACAGATCAGTTATGAGCAATTTACATGGCTTATTACGGTTATGTATATTCCTGCTCACCATTTTTATAGAAAATATCTGGTGTGATACACGCACACAACTTCCTTTTACAGTGATCTTATAATTAGGCAAAAATTTTATTTTAAATTTTTTAGCATTTGTCAAAAATTTTCAAAAATTACAAATTTTACAAAAACGGTATAAAATAGAGCGTTAGTTGAAGAAACAAATTTTCTCTAGAATTTTAAGCTGAATTCAACAATTTAATAATATACCAGGTGTTAGATTTAAAATAGGAGTTAATAAAAAGAATAGAAAAAAAAGCAAAAGAAACCCAATACACATTAAAAATATAATAAAAATGTGAAGTATGAAAAAAATCATTAGAGCCGTTTTTGAAAAAATCGAAAAAAAACTGAAAAATCACAAGAGTAAACACCATACTTCCGGTTATGGGATTTTCTTCAAAAGCTCGGTGTCGCATCTAGATAGTACACAAAATTTATATATGAAGTTTCAACGCCATACCTCTTTTCGTTTTTGAGATATTCTGTTCACAGACAGATAGACACACAGACACAAAGACAGACCAATGACAAAAATATGTTTTTTGGGTTCAGGGAACTCTAAAACGTGAAGATCTGTTGAAAACACAATTTCGAATTTTTGGGGTAAATCCAATACTTCCTTTATTGTAAAAGGAAGTAAAAAATGGTAGTGTTACTAAATTCAAGAGAATAATTTTCCACGTCGTTTAGTATTAAAAAGTATTATTGGATAATGTTAATTTTGCATAGAAACATTAATTTTAAAGTTTGGATATTCCCAAATATAAGTGAGGGGAATATGTAAATTTTAAAATTAATATTTTTATGCACAATTAACGTTATCTAATAAGTTTTTAATACTAAACGACGCGGAAAATTATTCTCTTTAAATGAGTACCACTACCATTTTGATTCATAAAAAAGGTGAGCAGGAATATGCATAACAGTGATAAGCCATGTGAATTGCCTATGTTCAGAGGTATAACCAACCACCCGGTATGTAAACAAGGGCTTAAAATCCTTCAACCGATAAACTATTTTATTCACTGGTGAATAAACTGTATTTTTAAAATTCTCAATCATGTAAAAATGGTGTTTATAACTCAGCTCTAAGAAACTTGGGGTACGAAATGCGATTATTTCATTAGTTTGGTGGTCGGCCAAAACAGCTTCGGAAATATTTTGGTGAACAGTATCAATATTTCAAACGTAAAACATGCGGATGTTCACTTTTGTAATAATTTAATTACATTTGGATTTTTAATAAATATTATTAAAAAATTGAAACTGTTAATTTTTTAATGAAAATTCACAGTCACACATAACCAACCGTAAATTCCAGACATTTAGAGTTTGGTTGATATCAATCATAAATGCATGCAAATTTGTAAAGGTTTATTAGTTTAGATATAAGGTGAACACATTTTATAACGTATAATTATTTGTAGATGTATTCTGTGGTAACAGTATTCACGAAAATAAATATAAATGCGACAGTTGCAATCGAACATACAAACGAAGGCAGGGACTAGGCCAACACAAAAGATACGAATGTGGGAAGGAACCTCAATTTGCTTGTCCCTTCTCAGGATGCAAATACAAGTCGAAGACAAACGGAAATTTGAAGCTACACATCACTCGAATACATAGGAATGGGGAATTCTAATCTGCATTTATATAAAAACAACTTTATAAGATGCTATTTTTACAGAACTTATATACTGATTGATAAATATATTTAGTTAGTATAAAAAACAAATTAATAAATGTATGTATTACTAAATAAAAACTAAATGATTCTAATAGAATCATGTTATTGTCATATGTTGATTTTCGTAAAAATAGTTGTACAAATATACATTGTACCTATGCAGTTCCCAGTAAATGGACAAGCTTACGCCGAAAAATTCACTATGTTTTCTATGGATGGTGTTTCAGTTACAGTTTTTGAAGTGTCTGGAGGAGAAATAAAATTAAGTTGCAGGTTATTGTACTAGGAGAGAAAAATGAAAATTGTATAATTTCGCTTATAATTCGTAAAACACCATTGTTCTAAAATAACTTAAAGCGAAAATATAATCTTTCATTAGCAGTTCTCGAAATGCCTTCGTTTGTTTACTATATTCTATTTATTAAACTTTATTAAACTAAAGGGATGCCAATATTAGCACATAGTAAAGAGAACTAAAGAATACCGAAAAAGCTCTTCTAAACTTTCTTCTACAGAAGTTATGCGATCAAAGCATCATGCAGATGGCGTGGACATATGAGCCTAACGATACTGGCAAGAGGTTTAAAGATATGGAAAACTCTTACAATAAGCTAAATCGAAAAAAAAACAACGTATCGCAGTACGGAACAAGGAGTAAAAGCAAAATCTTGTAGAAGTTGAATAATAGTACAAAGGTAAACAATTACTTTTAGTGAAACGAACCATATTTCGACAACGCTTTATTCGATAGAGTGGAATAGGTAAACAAAACGTTGCTTCTATTAAAATATATGTAAATTGTCAGCACTCTTTTTAATTTATTTTATTATTTTCTACCTTATGTTGTTACAAAACAAATACTGACAAAAACACTAAAATTGACATTGTTCTAGGACTTAAAGAATATGCAGATGGAATGCACCAGGAAAGTCGATTTGTCTGTGTCAGATGTGGTTTATCGTATAAACACCGGAACAATCTATCAAGACATATTAAATATGAGTGTGGCATTGAACCAAAATTTGCATGTAATTTTTGTGGTCGAAAGTATAAATGGAAATATCGTTTGAAAGAACACATTGTATTAAATCATCAGTATTAGGTATTTTTACATTCTCATAAGTTTTAGTACTGTAACAAAATTTGTAATAGGATTTACTCTACCTAAAATTAACGATTCTGCATGTTCCCATTATTTACAGTTAGAAACGCTGTGTTTAAGGTGTACCGCTTATGTAAGAAAAATATTAAGTATTTAATTAAAGTGATTTGGCTGTCAATTTTAGTAATTTGTATAGTAACGTTGCACTTTTGTATATACAAATATAATTAATTACTGACAAAGGCGAAAAAAAACATAGGTGTTTTTAATGCCGTAGTACTGTATCTAATTTTGTATTGTTTTAGGGTGTAGTCGCTATTCGGAAAATGGGGAGGAGGAAAATCTGTTTAAATGTGTAAAGTGTGGTATAACGTATAAGCACCCAAACAGTCTTTCTAGACACATTAGAGATGAGTGTGGTATTCACCCAAAGTATTCGTGCAGTTACTGCGGCCTCAAATATAAATGGAGTTATCGCCTGAGGGCACACATGAACAAACATCACTAGTAGGTCCTATTGTGAAGAGTACTTTGTTTTTGTGTATTGTAGCCTATGTGATTCTGTAGTGTATATCATTTTATATGTATACTATTTTTATTAAAGTAAATTATTCTTGGAGGTTGTACAGGCCTCCGTGACCAATAAAAATCACTTATGCACCTAGTAACGTAAATAAATGTTACATTATAACTAACTCTTTACTTTTCTTGTAAGTATTAAAGAAATTAAGGAAATTAAATTTAAAAAAAGGAATTTATTAGTTACTTGCAAAAATATAGTAGACTTTCAACTTCTTATGAAAAACGATAGTACGTACTGTTAAATCGAAATCTTATAGCTATACTTTTTGTGGTTGAATCACTTTTCTTTGTACTTACTATACTTTCCGAGATTCCTATTTACACAATGAAAAAGTCATGCTGTATGTTATAAAATGACTAATTGGTTATTAATTTGTTGTGTCATGATTTGTATTGAATGTGTCGACGTATATATTTTCTACAATAAAGAATAGAAATTTGGCACTTATGCAGTT
This sequence comes from Agriotes lineatus, assembly GCA_940337035.1. NCBI lineage: Eukaryota > Metazoa > Arthropoda > Insecta > Coleoptera > Elateridae > Agriotes > Agriotes lineatus. The sequence continues at coordinate 43,819 of CALNHX010003835.1, read as the reverse complement.
AGATTTACACGAGGTGGCAAAGAATGAAATTTCGTGTTTAGGATTCAGTTTTAAGTAAAAACTATTGAAACTGTTTATATACGATCTATTAATAATATGGGGTTTTTAGACCTCATTTTCCGGCGTAAAATAAGACTTTTGCGCCTTCGGAAAATAAACTACTTTTCTGTACAACACGGTGGGATTGGTCAGTTTATATCCTATCTTCGAGGGCGCAATGTGTTACTTTACAGCCCAAGGGCCTTAATATTTATTTGTATACCTTGGCCGCGAGCTACCGAGGAATGTTTGGTCGGCGAGACGAAATTAGGTCCGCTAAATTATTCCGAGGAAGCCAAACAGTTCGCGAACGTGGCACACACAACATTTATTGTGCAATCGCAATGCATATTACAAACAAAACACATTATCAATGCAATCATGCCAATAAGTTTGCGGCCGCGAAAACGAATTTCGCGGGCGTAATTAATAACAACAGAGATATTATCCGCGAAGGAAAAAGTTTTATGCGCGTGGTCGTGATCGAGTGCATTAATTTTCCTGAGTTGATATCTGTTTACTTACGTGTTCCATATAAAATTTTATTCAACGTTGTTTTAAATTGTAAGAAAAGTTAATAAAACAAGTTCTGAAGAAATTTGTAAAATTTGACAGTTTTTCAGGTCATGGATACCTATTACTGTCAATAACTAAAAAAAAGTAGGATGCCGGTAATAGGTTACTATGGTGTGTTCAGTGTTGTTTATTATATCATTGTTTGTTAGTTGTAAAATAGAATTTCACTGTGATCTACGATATGGATATTTCAGAAGATATAATTGTTTTAAAAGTTATTATAGGAGCAACGAAAATAGCAACATTTGATTTGTTACCAGTCAATTCAAAGGAAAAGTATAAAATAAAGTTCGAGAATTTTGACAGTTGAAGAAATTCGAGAATTTTTTACGACGTAAATGAGACGTGATACTTGCTTATTTTCATGGACTAGTACTGAAATCCACTATAAAAATCTACGAAAATGTGGACATATTCAGGTTAGTTAATAATTGATTGTATAAACCTTTAATTCGTTTCCTGTTATATTCATTATATTACAGATTTATGAAGTTAACAGATTACCAAAAATCGACAAACCGAATTTTGAAGCCTAAAAGGCAAAAGCACTAGAAGGGAGCACATTGGGCGATTTCTAATTCTGGCGCCATAAAAGACATATTTGATGATGGAAGTTGTCTTAATTATGGGCATATCAAGGGCATGTCGCTATGAAGAATCATATTTATTGGTTACATTGTCAGATAAAAAAAGCAAATAAGATACGTAGATTTGCAGTTCTTGCTGATGGATATGCTGCCAATGAACTTGATATATGTATACAAACAATAAGCGTCTCTTCGTTGCAACAACGTTGGTCATCGAAGATACTTTGTGCACTACAAAAATAAAAAATGTACAATCCAACCTGTTGGAATTAATACTCTAGCGAGGGTATCCAAAGAAATTACTAATAATTTAACTTTTCCTGAAGCATAAATCTATAATGGACTCGACGCTCGTCTGCCACTTTGCTGGCCAATGCTGGAGCTGATGTTATGACTCTCAAGCTTCACGGTGGCTGGAAAACCTTCTGGCGTCGCTGAAGGACATGTAGAAAATTCAGAGCCCAAAAAAATTGAAATTCTGAAGAAAATAATGGAAGGATGGAACTTAACTTTTCTACGTGTATCAATAGGATCGAGATCAATTGTAGGCAGGTCAACGTCAATATGAGAACTGAGGACGTTTACTTCAATTGGAAATGCTGTGAATGAAACTATTAATTGTATGCAGTTTCATTTTCATGGTAATATAGATAAAAATCTATTTAGCTTAATTTCAGTCCTTTCACATTTTAATTAAATTGTTTTTTGTAAAGTTGGTGATATTTTTTTGTGGTGCCCATGATCTACTCTTGAGACTGCATACAGTGTGTCCCAGGATACAAAATATGAGATGGACTAAAAATTTTTGAATTTTATTTTAATGTTGTGGGATTAGGTTCTGCTTGGTCTGAAGAAAATTTTGAGAATATTTTCAGTTTTTGAAAAAAAAACAAATGTATCTTGACAGTGAAGCAAAAACTATCTTCTTTTTAGGTAAACTACCCTTTTTATTCATGACACGGCAAAATTTTACCAAGAAAAGTTGTTCATAATGATACATTATAGCCCTATACAAAATTTCAGGAAGATCTACGTATTTAAATTAAACTGTTAAAACTTGCTGAAATTTTGTATAGGGCCATCATTTTCCATTCTGAACAACTTTTCTTAGTAAAATTTTGCTCTTTCTGGTCAGAACTTGGATGGGAGTTCCATGGCTGCTTTGCTCGGCGCCTCGTGATACGGCTGTCACGGAAATGGTTGGTCCCGGATGTCATAATAACATCATGACAGTCGTTAGTAGGGTTGGAAGTCTACATAAAATGTACAGTGACGCCTATAATTGGCCTAACGGCTGTTGGCTGAGTACCAAAATAACATAAAATAAAACAATGTATGTATTTTTAATCTAAAAATAACGGTTTCATTTAAGGAGGTAGATCTTCCTAACATTTTGTTTAGGGCTATAATGTATCATTCTAAACAACTTTTCTTAGTAAAATTTTGCGGTATCATGAACAAAAAGGGTAGTTTACCTGAAAAGAAAATAGTTTTTGCATCGCTGCCAAGGCCAACTTGATTTTTCAAAAACTGAAAATATTTTTAAAATTCTCTTCCGACCAAGCAGGACCTAACCCCACAATATTAAAATAAAATTCAAACATTTTTAGTCCATTTTACCTCTTGTAACATCAATCCTGGGGCATACTGTATATGGGCCTCACAATAGGGTGACGTACATACAAAACAGGACTATAAACTGTTCCATTAGATTACCATACCATACCTTAGTTGTTGCTCTTAATTCGTAGTGTGAAATATAATAACAAGACGGCCAAGACGCCAGTTCAGCAATGAAGAATTTGTATAATAATATTTATATTGTAATACAAGTGTGAAAATAATGCCATTAGAAAACGCATGTGAAAGATGGAACATGAGTGCTAACGAATGTGCCATTCACATAAGTTTTCCAATGGCCTATCCACACGTGTGTTACATACTATTTTTCCTAATACGGTTTCCCATTCTATAAGCAGTTTAATTTTTCAAATTGACATGTCAAAGAAAATTTATATTTCTCGAAATATAAATTTACATTTGTCAGTTTTAGCCAATCAGATGATTTTCACTTGACATTAGAGTGCAGCAAGTGGTTACCTTATGTTTGCAAATGCGTGTAGAAAATGCGTACTTTCTGCACCAAAGTAGGAAAACTATTTCTGTTTACGGCTTTTGAACAGAAGTACGATAGAAAGTTGTCGCTGGTCTCAAGGAAGATTTTTGAATGGGCATCAAGCTTAAGAGTGATTATAAAGTTTTCGTATGACCTACTGTTAGTGTTTATTCAACTTGAAATTACGTATATCTGTCAAAAGTTCGAATCGCCGCATCTCAAAAACAAAGCACTATTGGAAAATAGTATCGAGAGATCCAAAAAAAACTGTTCCATAGCGGGCTGTGGAAATTCAACGTATGAATAATATGTTGGTGACACTGTAAGTCTATGTCAAATTCGAGGTTAGCAGGTTAGGATTTGCGTCATTTTGTGTCATAACTGACGGAAAACCTAACCTGATAACCTCGAATTTGACATTGACGTACAGTGTCACCAACATATTATTTATACGTTGAATTTCCACAGCCAGCTGAAGAACAGTTTTTTTTTGATCTCTCGATATATTGCTTTATTAGGTTTAAAAGTGGCACTTTGTTTGACAAGCAATTATGTTTAGATTTGCGAAGCGAAGCGCAGCGTAGCCGAGCGAACGCAAAAATTGCGTTGTCGAACAGTCACTTTTAATCCGAATAATGCATACTCCTTTGTCTGCACCCATACGTACAAAATATTTAAAATTGCAAATGATTGACTGTTTTTGACGTTTCTCATTTAAAAAACATGAGGTCAACTGCAATCATAGCCGACCAAGTAGAACGTACTTTTAGCTCATAGGAAGTAAAAGTACTTTCATTCAATACTCAATAGTAATATGGTGTTCTACTAGTTCGTTTTAAACAAGTAAACTGGTCTATTATTAGCTTGTTAACATAATAACCCACGTTACCCTTAACACCGTGGCTTATAATAAATCACCGACAGGTGACTTATAAGTACTTAACTCACTCCCGTAGCTTGTAAATACTTTCAATTTTAATTTGTTACTTTTCACAACTGTCAATACAAAACTTATGCTTTTTTAGTATTTATTGAGTTGTTGAATAAAATTTTGTATGGCACGCGAGTGTTATTACAAATGATGCACTCAACTTTTTTCTCTTGAATTATTTATATCGAGAGATCCAAAAAAAAACTGTTCCTCAGCGGGCTGTGGAAATTCAACGTATGAATAATATGTTGGTGACACTGTATGTCAATGTCAAATTCGAGGTTATTAGGTTAGGATTTGCGTCATTTTGTGTCAAAACTGACGGAAAACCTAACCTGATAACCTCGAATTTGACATTGACGTACAGTGTCACCAACATATTATTCATACGTTGAATTTCCACAGCCCAATGAGGAACAGTTTTTTTGGGTTCTCTCGATAGTATGACACACTTGTACCATGAATAACTGTCGATCCTAGGAACTAAAAGTGTTGCCTAGCAGCATATACGTTCGGTATCAGTAAGACAGTAAGAGAAAAGTCAACTCACGATAGATTTTGGTATTAAAAGTAATGACTTGGAAGATGGTTGCAGATAAAAGTTATATTTTGCAAAATCATTTTCGTTTTTCTTCGATTGATGTATTCAAAAAAAAACAAAAGAATGTAGTTAGCAACCTCCTAAATATTTAATGTAGAATATTAAACAAATTTATTGAATACTCCTTAAACTTAAAAAGATGTTAATGATGTTGTATGATAAATTTGTTGATAATACGGTTTTATTAATATGAACTTTCGCCTTCAAACTTTATTCCCTTTACTACAAGTTTTGTAAAAATTATTGATATTAACACAATATTCTACATATGTTAAATATAAATCAATTATATAATTATTAATATTTTGCCTATTAGATTATATTGCTAAATTTGAAATTTTTAAGGATGAATGAATGACAATAGAATTACGTTTCTTCAAAGAAATTCTGGTTTTACTTACTGTATCACAAATATTTGTTTTAGGTACTGCTGCACAGTTCGACAATAAACAGTTCCAATGTGAGTGTGGTAGATCGTATAAATATAAAACTACGCTGGTCAGACACAAACGATACGAATGCCATAAACAACGTCTTTTGGCATGTCCATATTGCAACTACACCTCTTTTGTGAAGCGACATATACAGGAGCATATCTCGAGTATGCATAGCCATGCATCATAATTTTACTAGAAATGCTTATATGTAGTACTTATATAACAAATTAAAGTATAATTATTGCATTTAATACTCCGCAATTCATCTTACTTTGTATCACATTTTTTAGGTTTTATAAATAGAGCCCATAAAGTATACTAGAAAATGTCCTTATAGTATTTTATTTTAGTTGCCAAATAAATTTACTCATTTAGGAAACTACATGTTCGGACGAAGATCAATAATGACATCTTAAAACTACCTATCGTTTTTTTGCGTAATAGTTTTTAGTGCCATAATAGCTATTAATGTAGAAAGTGCTAGGGTACCTTGATGTCAACTTGACGTATTTGTCTTTTATGGACACAAACAGCTTCCTCCCTTTCTCAATCGCATAGTAAATTAACTATTGTCAGGTTGATCTTAATTTTTATTTAACATATCCCTAAAAGTTCCAGAAATAGTTATTAACGGTACAAGGCCGATACAGAGCAAATGACAGCCTGTTATTTGCGGTATTGGCCGCGTGTTGTTATATAGTTTTCATGATACAATACTGTTACAAATTTTAGAAAAATAATTTATTGAATTTTATAATTACAAGACCATATAGGTATTCATTATTTATTTTTCATGGTAATGTATATAGAAATTAAATTCGCAGCCGCTGTTACTCGAAATCTGCAATCCGTCTAGAGGAGACTCGCTATTGCTACTTGCCATGGTACTCGCTGTTGTACTTGAAGATGACATAGCTTTAGTGTTTTGAGTCTTAAACAGTTGTTTTGTAATTTTCATTCGCTTTGAGACCGACTTTTCAATGTACGTCTCTGCCACTGACGAGGAGTCCCAACCATCAAGCTCCTTCACGGACAGCAGGTCACCACCATTTTCAACTAGCATGGTAGCTGAAGACCTCCGGAATGAATGCCCTGTATAGAGTTCAGGATTCTCCAATTTCAAGTACATTGCAATTTTCTTTGGCACATTCCCAATGGTATGATAGCCCACAACTTGCTTAATACATTTGCCGTTTCTGTATCCAATAAAAAATCGACGAGTTGCCAGGTTCACGGGACGTAGATCAGCGTATTTTTTGTACAATCCATATGCATTGAAAGGAATGTCTTCCTTTGGAATGACAAATGATCTACTTTTCTTGTTTTTGGTGCACCTTAGTGTAATAAGAACATGCTGGCTAGTATCTTCGAAATCGTCCAGGGTTAGTGACGTAAGTTCATTACGCCTACAAGCACCAAAGACTCCAAGGATTAATATTACCTTTTCAAGCAACCACTTTTGATCATCTGCCTCCAACAAGAACTTAGTCATTTGTTCTTCACTTAAAATCTTCGCTTTTTTCGGTTTATAATCATTACTCGTTCGCCTCAGAAACAAGAAAAGCTTGCTAAATCTCGAAATATCAATGTTTTAGAAAACTTTTAAACCCAGCTTTAGCATTGAAATCTAAGTCCACATGGAGTTGGGAGAATAGACCTCTGATTTTCCTTTAACATACGCTAGTAATACAGCTTCATTAACACAATTCACATTTTTACTTTTTCGCCATGTAACAAAATCTTCATATTCTTTCTCATAACGCTCTTTAGTTTTCTTGGGTAGCAAATTAATGCTTGCTATAGATGCTTCTTCTATTATTTCTGCAGGAATTTCAAAATTCTCTTCTTCATTCATAATTACTGCTTGCAATAATCATAAAAAACGAAAATGACGCTTCTGTAACTAATTTGTTTATTCTCTCCTAGGTATCACTTGCTCTGATATTGTTACTGTCATTGCATATGTCTAACTACTTAGATCGCACACGCGCTAGCCTACTGCTTTTTGGTAATAAATTTAATTTCCATCACGTGATTTTAAACGGCCTGCGGCCGTTAAAATAACGGCCTCTGGCCGTTAAAGATGACTTATCATTCCTCTGTTTAGACAGGTTACAACAGTATAACAGTATTGTATCATGAAAAAATATTAGAAGGTATTATATTAAAGATCCCTATTTGTTATGCACTACATTTTTGAATCTACATAATGGAAAAATCAGGCGGAATTGTTGTCAGGGCCAATAGAATAAGTAGTACGCTTATTATCGATGATTTTTTAATGAATACTAAGAAGTTCTAATTCCAAATCCGGATATGAGTCCTTAGGAAAAGTAGTCTTTTTTCCACTGGGATTATAACGAAATTATATTCTTAAAAATTATAGAATATTAGGTGTACTAGGAACTATGTTTAGGAAGAGAATAATGATTTAAAATTTAAACTAGAGAGAGCGTAATACTATTTTATCTACTCCAGTGGGATAAGTAACTCATTACGTCACTCATTTGACACTATTTCCGTTAGGTAATGAAGCTCATTACACCCCTCAGTTATGTAATAGCTTCATTACCTAACTGAGTGGTGTAATGGCTTCATTACCTAACTGAAATAGTGTCAAATGAATGACATAATGACGTTCGCCTACTAAAACATTTTTGACAATGATAGATCTGACATTTCTCTTAATGTACTTTCCTCAATTTTGGACAGTTGTAGATAAAATTTTGTACAATACATGTATGATAATCCATCATTAATATACGTGTGTATAAGTTACAAACGAGTGCGTAGCACGAATTAAGTAAGCACACAAGTTCATTAATGATGCATTATCACACATTTATTGTGATGCTCTTATCCCACTTGTATAGTAAATAACTATTATTACATGAGTATAAATGCTAATGATCAACGTTTGTGTCAAACACACTTTTTGTTGCTTTTTATGCTTCAAACGCACGATCTAACCTAGAAAAATCAACTGACATTTCTAAACTAGTTCACTTGACACGTGAAACAAGACTAAATTAGCTCGTATCAAATCAAAAATCGCGAGGCGCTATTATTGCCAGTATGGTAGAAGGGTCCCCAATGTCTTAAATTTAAGATATGATGATTGGCTCAAAAGTTGATTATAGTGAAATTTTCACCCCAGCATAAAATGTTATCTCTTTTCATCTTAGTAGAATTGAGTGAAACAAAAATCACCAAAACGACTAACCGTTATAACTAAATATTTATTTATACAACGAGTAGCTAAAGCGTCACTTTTTGCAGGCGTGAGAAAGTTTAAAGAATGAGCCGAAGAAGATTTCTTTGAATTTCTCAAGTGCACAAAGACGCTTTAGATACTAGTTGTATACATATTTTTTTCGACTACCACATAGTTATCCTAAAAGAGATTATAAAACGTCAACGTCATTTCAAATTGAAAAATCATGTTAGGTATGCTTTCATTGTTTTAAATTGAAAACTCACCATATTTAATAAACCGTTTTGATAGAGGTGTGCAATAAAGTCACAGATGTGTGCAATAATATTTTTATCTACGACCACTACTAAAAGTAAGCCTTTTAGCGCTAGCTTGTTTCACTAAAAGTGACGTTTTATAGTTTAGCTTGGTTAAAGAAATCAGCTGTTTACTTTAAGCGCATGTGTGGTATAAAGTGAAGTGAGGTTGTAAAACTGCAATTTCGAACTGGAAGTGACGTTATAAAGTTATTCTAGTTACTTCTTGCGTTACAGGTAAAGTGTTTTTGAAATAATTAAAGCGTTATGTAATGAATACTGTCAGATGTGTAGTATTAATAATTACATTTCGTAACTGACCTTGACAGTACTGGCTCCGCAAACATTCGCCCGCGCGCAAAGCCTACTGTTTATTATCACATAAATTATAAGTGTCGTAGATGCAAACCTTTGTTAAATCGATATTTATGGATTAATAACAGTAAAATTAAGGTCGTAGATTAAATATTGTATGCAACGCGTGCTAAAAGTCGTTTATGCACGAGACATGAAAATTATGAAACGAAGCTGAAGGCATAAACGTCAACTTTTAGCACTTGTATAAATAGCTATTATTGCATAGTATGCAATAACAACATGCTGTTGACACATGGAAAGTGTCAAGTAATGGCCTCATTTAGGAAATGGTAGTCGAAAATAGTTATTTACGACATTAGGCCGGTAGCTACGCGTTTATGGCCGAGTTGGTACATACATCACTGTCGGGTCCGTTAGGGCGATACACGTGAACCAGCGAGACCATTTCCGCGAATACCAGCCGTGGGTCGTATAACATTTTTTTGTATACTGTATACACGAAACATTTTGATTTGATTTTATGTAAGAATTATCCCAAACTATTTATTTGCTTTAAAAATGCAGCGTCTTTTGTTACAGTTATACGTTTGACAGTACTGAAGTGTATTGCCGATGATGATGTCTATGTCAAATTCGCGGTTAGGTTTTGCGTCAGTTTGTGCCAGACTGACGACAAACCTAACCTGCTAACTTCGAATTTGACATCAACTGACAGTGCCAGCAACAATATTTTTCGAATCACAGGCATGCTAAGTGCTACCGGCCTAGGCCATAAGAAGCTATCTACCGGACTCGTTGCTAAGCTGGTAGATAGTCTCTACCAGACCAGTATACAAAAAAATAATTAATGACGGCATTGTCAATTCGACACTGCCAGTATTGTCATTTTCATTTCAAAATGAAAATAATTTCGGATCAATGGAACACACTTATTTTATATGTTGTAAAATACTCCGAAAATAAATAAAGCAATCACCAAAAGCTTCAAAAGCATTAAAACTTGTACAGAGTACTTTATGCAAATCGAGGAAAGCATGGAGAGCTTTCGATAAAGAATTCACAGAAAGTCGCTGTAGTCAAAATTAAAGTCGATCCTTGGATGCTAAACCATATTCGTGATATTATATATAAAATGAACGCTGACCGAAAACCAGTTAATACAAAAAATATCAATGAACAACTAACACAAGAGTTCAGAGTTCTCCTGTTCAGTTTCACCTACAAGGAAGTGGATTCAAATTTAAAAGGGAAATCAGAAATTAATGGAATTGCCGAGTATTAGATTTAAACGATTTTCATTTTTGGAAACAAGGTCTGGGAAATTGTAAAAATCGTAGCATTTACATAATTACGCTCAGAGTTGGGGACATCAAGTTTTACGAATACCACCTTACCACTGACATATTAATGCAATAGAAATGGCATGGTCGGAATCAAAACGCAAACATGTCGAGAAAGTGAAACATACAGATGGTTCACCTATGGAAGTAGTGGATGTATGGGACAAAGGGGGAGATTCCGGCTGCACACTGGAAATCTGCATAACAAATACCGGAAATGTAATTGAAGATGCCTGCCCAACCGAATGTGGACTAAATATTATCGATATTAGACCATTAGTAATAAATACTTCTGAGGACTTTGATGAAACTTCGGAATTACAGTTAAAAATAAAGTAGAACACATTAATGTTGAATTCGAATTTTTTATCAAGTTGCAACTTTATTGTACTTTCTTTCAGAATAGATAAATCTAAAAGTATATAATTTGTTATCAAAACTGGGATATTTGATGAACTAACAATACACGTACGATTAGTAACTAAATTTAGAGATAAGCAGTTGTTTTTCCGTTGAGGTAATATTTCCGCTATACCTATGTTACGCCAATGTATGCGCAACCCTATGAAACATAACATATAATTTCGCAGTGTCAAGCAGTTATTGTGACTAAAATTGAACAAAGAGAAGTATATGTCTTGTTAGAAAATACTTCAGAGTCAGAGGGCATAATGATCTGCCCGTACCTTGGTAAAGGACAAATACGTTATATTGACATCAAGGCACCTAGCAGGTCCTAATGTAGGACTTTACCGGACGAGTATTGTTTATGACCGAGGGGGCTTATACGCGAGGAGATTCAGTAAAGTCTGATTCTAAACAAGTTACATACAAAGCTTTACGTTGTACTGCTAAATTACACAGTTATCCAAAACATCGAGTTTATCAATTTGAGATCGATTTGTGATAGAAAAATATGGCATGTTGTAGCTCTCATGAAAAACTTGACTCATTTTTGAACAAATACCTATCAGATATTGACAGAGAAGTGAACTTTGCTTTATCATTACGACCTAGTTCGGTTAAGTACCAGTTTATAAATTCTAAGGAAAATCATAAACTAGGTTGTGTATGGTACACTCCAACATAATCTATCTATACATAAATATACAGATTGTCCGAAATCTGTTTTGAACATAGGAAATTAATGAGTGCGACAAGGAAGAGATAAACAAAATGAGTAGCAGAACAAAGATAGAATGTAATCATGGCTAGGTAAATTTTTAAACTAAAATTAAGTCAATGAAACAAACAAACACTTCTGTCAAATATTTTATCTGTCATTAAGAGTATAAAGTGAGGTTTAAATATACTATTATTCACTATTCACATAATTATTTTAATTGTTTAAACCTCAGTTTATACTCTTAATGACAGATACAATGTTTGACAGAAGTGTTTGTTTGTTTCATTGACTTAATTTTAGTTTAAAAATTTACCATGATTACATTTTATCTTTGTCCTGCTACTCATTTTGTTTATCTCTTCCTTGTCGCACTCATTAATTTTCTATCCGGATTTCGGACAATGTATAAAGGAAAGTCACAACCCTGACTAATCAACGCAGAGCCGTAACCACTGATACTACGATGTTGAAATTTGGGTGGAAGATTCGATTTGTTATGTAAGGTAGTGTTAAGATGGGATTTTTTGAAATTCTACCCTTAAGGGGATGAAAAGGGGTAACATGTGTTTTTACGAATTTCTCAATATCTCTTATACCCGATGAGATATCGACTTGGTGTTTACTTGCAAATATTTTGAATGCAAATGCCTAGAAACGTATTCTAGGATTTTGCCCTAATCAACCTCTAAAGGTGCAAATATGAATTCGTTGTGAATTAAAGAACCCTTTATATCTCCTAAGTTTCTTGAGTTAGAACATTCTCTTCTGGCATATAGATGTATTTTTAAAATATTTAAAAAGTGGTTTAAGGGATGTTGAGAAATTTACCCGTAAAGGTGTGAAAATGGGTAAACTGTGTTTTCACGAATTTCCCAATATCTCTTAGACCCGATAAGCTATCCAAGGCAAATGCCTAAAAACATATTTTAGGATTTTTCCCTAATCAACCCTTAAAGGTGCGAATCTGCATTCGGGGTGAATTATAGAACCCCTTGTATCTCCTGTGTTTGTTGAGTTTGAGCATTATTTTTTGTCATATAGGTGTGTTTTTCAAATCTTTAGAAAGGGGTTTTAGGGTTTTTTGCATTTTACTCCTAAAACGGTAAAAAGGGAAAACTTAAAGGGGTAGGGGGTTAAAATTACTAATTATTTCTCATCAGGGTTCATTTCAGGATAAAACGGGCTGAAAGAATTTTTAGAAATTTTACCCCTAAGGGGTGAAAAAGGGTAAACTGTGTTTTCACGAATTTCCCATCTCTTAGAATAAAATAGGAGAATTTCTGAGATTTCATCCCCCTGTGGTGGAAACGGGTATTCTGCTATAATTTATGAATAATAACATTTGATACATCTATTTTTGATTTTATCTCATTGTTGTACTAAAACTAAAAGTTTTATCAATCTACAGAAGGGTAACGACAATAAAATACACATTTCCAGGGGGTACGTGAAGAATAAAAGAGTTAAGGAGAACTTTTTTGAAAGAAGCCTTTGTTAGTTTAGCGTATTGAGTAAGGGGAAGGGGGGGGGGGCTCCAGAATTCGTTTAAGATTTAGAAGAAGAAACAAAGATTTGTAGTCCGTACGAAGAACGGGCATCTTACTAGTAGTATAGTATATAATAAAATTTTATACATGTCATACTAAATACGTAACAGTGACTGTTTTAATATTACTTTAGTTTTAGTTTTTAGTGAAAGTATAAGCAATAATGTTAAGGAGGTACTCGATATCAGTCTCTTTACAACGCATCTAATATTTTAATGCCAGATTATGATTGATTTAGTTGCAAAAAATTCGAATAACTGTATATTAGTTATTAGAAATTTTATGCCGTAACGATTCGTCCTAAACTAGACAACTTGTAAGATATACACATCCATAAATGTATGTACATACCTACATAGTAGGTTAGTTTTATTTGAAAAAAAAAAAATTACGACTAATAGTTTATGCATCAGCTTGCAATCCCAGAGGGTAAGCATTTATTACCACTACAAGAACTGCGATTCGGAAAAATTCAAAAAAATACGTTATTTAGTTGCATCGCATTATAATCCCTTTATAATACTTTGAGGCTGTAATACCACTAATGTAGATTATATTAACCATTAAAAATTTTAGGCGCACCTCAGACTGGGCAATTGAAGTACTATCCTGGAAGTTTTAGATGTCACAAATGCAGGAAAACATATAAGCACAAATTTACCTTGGTACGTCATTTATCCTACGAGTGCGGGATTGAACCGAAATTCTCTTGTGCTTATTGCCCTTACAAGACAAAACAGAAATCATCTCTTCGTGGCCATATACTTATCAAGCATCGGGAATTTAAGTATAATATACCCAACTTCTAGGTTCTAGATTGTAGAATTAATTTAACGTTGTATTATTTGTACACAAATTATGTTTACCCGCTCACAACCACTTTGTTTATTTTTATTTAACTGTATAAAACATTTGTATGCATGTACACAATGTGTTTCTCTAGTGAATGTGATCTTTGCTGCTGGATGAATCGGTTGATGATCGCGGGTTGTACTGTGTTTTTCCATGATTTTGTCTTGACGTTCGTCTTGAGGGCGGGCTTCTCCAGAAGTTACCTAAAAACTGATGTCGTCGATTTCTGGTTAACAACGTTTAAAAATGTAAATAATAACAGTTAGCAGTAGCAATCCTATGGCTATTCTATTTTTAAATCGTAAAATTTGCCTCTCCAAAATATGCAGTGAGTAAACAGCGTCATTCAGACATTGGTTGCAAACTGCTGGTGTTATATCGTGTTAGTACAGTAGTAGTTGATTATTAATATGTGTATATAACATGTGAGCAAACGAAAATGAAATCAAGTTTGGCTTTGAAAATTGAAACGTATGTCGATTATAAATTCACATTATGTTGGATATGAACTATTATAATAACTGTCATATTTAAATTAAAAACATCAGAAGCAGTAGCCAATATGACTTAATTTTTTCTAAGCCAACGTTCATTTCGTGTTTATTTGCTCACAAGTTAGTTTGTGGTACAAACATACTATTGAAAGTAAATGTAGATATATTCTTTTATTAAGTACTTAAACGTTTCAATAAAGATACTCCATTGTCTTGAGTCAGAGTATTTTTTCGCTACGAGGTATTGGAAACAACTTCATTATTATAAAAGTACAAGAGAAAAATAGTTACTGAAAGAGCCACCCCGATGGTGCAGTGGGTAGAGGGGCAGATCTGCAAGAAACAAGTGTCCGGTTCGAATCTCTGAATAGGCACATTCCTCTCAGTCGATACTGTGTAGGGTGGTCATTCGACGTTAGAATATAATTAACGTCGCTTTCGTTTGAAGATTAGTTTATGAGAGAAAGTAACAAGGCTACACACAAAACATATAAACACACACGTTAGTTGGAAATTTTACATGATCGGTTTTAAAATACATGTTAGGACTAGTAAATTTGCATCTTTGTCTCTCTCTTTCTCGTCGTCTTATGTTAGGCCAGTGGCCTGATCAGTTCCGAAACTTGTGATTCTATGAGCCATTTTTGCGGGCACGCCGGGTAGTCAATCGTATATACACAGAGCAAATACAAGTGTAACAACCCGCAAGAAAGTGCGTTTAGAATTATAAACCTTATAGATTGTAAGTTGTCAGGAGGAAGAATAAATCAAAGCCGCCCCTTCATAAATTACATTTATTGCGAAGCAAAAGTTCATTTGGTGAGAACGAAAAGCTACATTGTCGTAATCAGAAGAAGCGGTTGAATTGCATCCGGTTGCAAGGCTGAAATCAGCGCGTAAAGAAACCAAGGAAATTCGATCATAACAGGGCAGCAAATAGTTTCCAAGAAGAAAGCTGGGAACAGCCGAGTTGCATTCTAAAGAACAAGCCTGTGAGAAACGCGTAGTCAAAGATTTTCTCGAGAGGCGATTTGAAAAACGCAAATGGACAAAACGAATCAAGACGAATTAGAAATTGGGTGATACGAAGGAACGCTCAAAAGTTTTCCTGGGGGGCAGAGCGACCACCGCGAGTTAGTTCGCGCGTCCCGGTCTTGAGGATTTAATTAACCCGTCGTTAACATTTTTCGGTGCAACTTTTAACTAAGTCCTAAATGAAAATTCTCATCTATAAAATTAGTGTGTGTGCCGTGCCCATCCATACCTAGAAACCCAGAATTTCAAGGAGGCCCGGGATATCCAAACATTTCAGCCAAACTCACTTAAATCTCATTAAATACTTACGGTCGTTCCGCTTAAAATAAAACCATAAACATCCACAGGGTGAACACCAACGCCGGAATAAAGGTCTTGATTTATTCTTTTCTTCCAAAGTAAATTGATGTCACAAAAATTAAGCATAATTTTGATCCATCCTTTTAACGAAACTTACAGCTAATTAATCATAGAACCGATAGGGCGAATACCCATTGTAAAGGTGCAGAATTATTATTTGTTTTCAATATAGTATTATTTATTCTGGGGTGTTTTATTCCATCAAATCTAGGCCTCACAACCCCTAAATTAAGTTCAGTGGTCAGCAAGCGAGTTATCCTCCGTAGAAGAGAAATTAGTTGGTCTAAGAGGGAAAACTACCCCTAAGACCACTGACAGGGTTGCAGCCCCTAACACAAGGGTTGCAATACATTACACAAGCAGTTGTACCTGATATCGGTAGTTCCAAAATCGGAGAGTGCTGATAACTAAAGATTGTCATGCGAACATATGAATAAATCAACTATGCTACCATACAGGCACAAATGACTAAACTTAGTGATTTGTGCACACAGGATCGAACTCATACGGGATCCGCCGTGACCCGACTGTTTTCACGTCAAGCGCCCATCCCTAATCCATATTAAGCCCGCTATCAAGGGTGAATCAACAAGATTATGGTTCCAAAATGAAGTAAACATCTTTATAATGGCATTGTGCATATGCTGTACAAATTTAATTAAATGCTTATTTCTTGAATTTTGTTACTGGTAGGGTTTTACTTATCCATGCATTTGTTCTAGAGCTGCGAGTTTCGTGTATAACTTGTGGGCGAACCTATAGCAAGAAAAAAAGCCTTCGAGCCCATCTAAAGTTTTATTGTGGAAAAACGCCACAATTTACTTGCGATGTATGTCATAAACGTTTTCATCATAAATATACTTTAAATCGACATTACAAAATACATTTTAAACTTTAACAATTGCTTTTTATGTTTGTAAGTTTTGCTGAAAATAAACAGTGAAGATGATACCCGTTTTTATTTACTTGTTAAAATTAACTCTCATGTTAAACAATTAAAAAGACAGATATTAGTGTCAAGTACAATGAAGTTATAAGGCCGTATTCTTACTTCATGATTACAGCTGTGATTAACTACAGTCGCTATTAATATTCATGGCAATGGTATGTTTTTGTTTAAGTATTTGTTTCTCGATTGGGTATATAGTATATTACATTACACGGAATGGAAGTGATATTCTGTAGATGAGGAGGCTTGTTGAAGAATACGAGGACGCGAAGCGTCCGAGTACTTTTTCAAAGCCTCCGAGTCAAGCATAGACACTTCCATGCTGTGCAATGTGCAATTTTTACTGAAATCGCTTTTTAAAAATTTAAAAATAAAATTCTATCTAATCAATCCGCACGGTGAAGGTGACCTAGGTAAAGTAAAGTAAAAATGACTAATCTTGCAAAAATCTCAAAAGTGACTAGTCCTTCAATGTGACACTTTCAAGATCAAACTGAGTCTTGACATGACCCGCTTTCTTGACAATTTCAGGAAAAATTATATGTCTTTATTTGCTGTAAATATGACAAAGTTGTAATTAAATGTACATACAAAATAAGAATACGTGACTATTATTAAAATGGTAAATTTCATTTACTGCATAAATTGGAACGCTTTAAATAAAAATTATTAGTAGTGATGCATAGCTTTGCATACTAGTAAGCATACCAACAATCTTCGTCCAAAGAAGTATAACTTTCGGCCTCCTTTTGTCATCTAGAGACAAGAAATCGGATTTGTAAATATCTGGTTTCTCTTTAATCAGATATATTGCAGATGGCGTTTATCAGCTTATTCGCTTATGTCATCGAGGTAAATCATTTTCCAACATACGAGGACAACAACTATACCGGATACTAAACATTACAACCTAAAACAAGGTTCTGTACTGTAAGTAACATAGCGGAGGGTGGAAAACGGTAAATATAAAAAAATCAAACATAGAACGTAGAATTTCAAGTTATATACGGTTTGTGGCATTATAAATAATAACTTATCGTACCTATGTAAAGAATTTTGAAATCCTTTACCATTTCAGATAACGTAATGTTTTGGGCTAAGGAATCGCCTTGCTTTATTCGCATTACGCCCAAATTGACTTGCTGTAGATATCGACCGTTTGTTTTCAAGTGACAAATCGAAAGTTTCTAAGAATTTAGATGTTGTGTATTGATACGGACGAGGGCATTTAGAAAAAGTCAATTTTAGGTGCTAAAATAGTACAACAGTAAGATAACGAGTGTTCAACTCTTGTCGGAAATATTTTTACTTTATGAGCATTAATTAGTTGCTTAGCAATTAAACGAGAACAAATTGACTAAAAGACACAAGCGCGTAGCCCGAGTGTTCTTTTCCTAAGGATTTAATCTGGTATATTACTAAAAAGAAACAAATGCCTTAAGGGCTAGCGATTTAACTCAATATATAGCATATTAATGGTTTGCGAATTGTTAACTGTTAAGAACGCAACGTGAATTGTTAAGCTTGTAATAAGACCGAATCACTTATAAATGCACTGGTCTCGAACACACAATACGCATACTATAATAATATTACACTACCTTAGCAGTTGCAAGAGCGTCATGGTGATGTGTGCATTCCCCTCGGCGAGTGCTGTCTCACACGCAGTAGAGGAAAAGGGTTGGTTTCTCTCTAAGGATGCTGCTCTAATCGAAATCTGCTACGCGTAGTGGGCAAGGGAAAGATGCCTATTTCTTCATGTTGCAGGGGTAGGCAGCGGCATCAAAGTAAAAGCCGTAATATTCACTAGGTGACACGGAAAAATGTAGCGTCAAAGGCTGCACCAATGCAAAAAATTCCGCAACTTTGTAACGCTTCGTAATTATAGCATTTTTTTTCAGTTCAAGATTAAATTCTGATTACTTTACTGTATTTATTACTTCTAGCGGGTAGCTCTGGCCAAACAACTGGAGTAATAGAGTCGAGTCGAGTGTTTATTTTATTTAACTAAGTTACAAAATCAAATGTGGCTTTTTAATATGTACAATGAAATAAACCAAAATAAATCTCTTCCTGGGAGCCTCTGCTATGCGGTGAGTCCAGAGGGTGAATGAGGTCGGTCTCTGCGGTGCAGTCACGGTAGTCTTCTCACGCCGGCATCGGCAGCTCGAATGGCTATAAACAGACCCAAAATTAAATAACCTTACTACTGGACATAGGTATCTTAGGTTAATTCTAAGCAACACAATTTTCCATTGCGCTCAAGGATTACCAGGACAGGGTGTTATGAACAGGATTACTTCGGTAGTTTTATTATCCGCAAGGGAGGTTTATAGTCAGATAAGGGTGGCTCAGGCAGCTCAACTTCTCAGTTAGAAACAGGGAATCGGACTTAATGAACTGCAAAGGAAAGGTCGTTCGGGACAGGATTCTGGTTTTAACAGCAGATATCTGGACTGGTGGTGACTGTTAGAGCCCTTGAGCCCAAGGGCCTAAGTTAGCCTTCGGCTTAGGCTGAGGTTCTGGACTGAATTCTGAAAGGAACGGATTAGATCTCCCTCACGACTGAGCGGGCATCGTTCTTTTATAATGCTTCGATCTTCTTCCACGTCGCTTACCTAGGAAAATCCAAGATGGGCTAAACGGGATACTTCTGTGCGGACGGAAAGTAGGGATGCGCGGTCGAACGGCGGGGCAAAGCTTTTGCAACTTTCTGAGTTTCACAGCTGCGCCCTTATCCGACAATCAGCAGGCTATCTTGACGGAATCCTTTCTGTTTTTCTTACCTTCCGCGTGGCTCCAAATGTTCGCGTTTCACTCATTCTTGTGACTATGATAGCACCTACAAATTGATAACGGAAATTAAAACGTTCTAAAACAATTTGGAGGCACGCGAAACGTCACAACTTGTGTCTAGTAACAAAAGAATTCTGATTATATCCGAATAGCGCAGTAATAGAATTATTTTGTGTAATGTATCGATAGCAGAAACTTTCCGGCACGCGGTTAATTCCCTCTACTTTTAACGTCACGTACGCTTACGTCAACTGCCTCGAGCTCAATGTCAATGCTGAAACTGAAGGTACATGAACCTCACCGCATCCCACGTGAAGGCAGCGGGCTCGCAAGCTCGCCGCTCCGGCGGGCAACACGCTTGCCAGCAGTCCAAAACTCGTATGCCCCGGAAAGGCAAAAATGCAGCGCCGAATTCCATCCCAATGCCAAAATTGCTCGCGATAGATCCTTGCGTTCTGCGAGGTGTGGTGGCAGAAGTAAATCTTAGCTACAAACTTCAGCGGCCTAAGCAGGCTGCTGTTACATTATCCATGCCGTATAAATGAACGACCGGACCGAAGTTCGCTCAAAAGGTCGAAAACTAAATCGTCCTAGACAAGCATGCTATAAAATGAAAATAACCTAACATTATATAGTTAACCCAATTTATATTACAAGCAAATGATCACAGAAGTTACTAATTCAGATATTAATTTGCTGAAAAATTTATTTTATGTTGAAGAAATATCGATTATCTGCCCAATGAGGTTAAAAGGGAGATGGTCTGAGCTACCTGATCGCCACTCCTTAGAAAAACTGTTGTATCATCCACTGTTTTTACATTTCATAATTAAACTTGAAAAAAGGAAACAGATATTCATTATTAAGCGACTTAACATACGAATTTAAAGCTATTTTCAAGTTTTAACAGTTATCAATATGCTCTTAGTATTGACGTTTTACTGTTGTTGCGAGTGTTTCAAAACTCGTAACAATAAAGGTATATTAATAAGACAATTTGTGACGGTTGAACTTTCTAATATGTAGAAGAAAATACGCATATTAACAATAAATTTTGCAGGTGAATATGCATCTTGTAATATCTGTGGAAAGGTCTACACAAAACGCACGTCCCTATATCATCACAAGTTATACTATTGTGGAAAGGAGCCACAATACAAATGTATTTTTAGCGAGTGTAATTATAAGTCTAGAAGGAAAACTAATTTAAATAGACATATATTACATGTGCATGGTAGAGCATTATCTATGTAATCTTAGTTTTGTACCCAATGTTGTTAACTGTAGAACGAAAATGTAATCAGTAAATAAAATGAAATATCCACTTTGGCGTCATTTTTATATTTTCTAAGAAGGTTTCAGTATGATTTCGGAGGCTTTCGCAGCCATTGTCACTATGTAACAAGCGACTTTCGGGATTGGACCGTGTCATTGTTGAGATTGAAGAACTTAACGTTTCGCCTACTTTCATAAGAGGCTTCATCCGGAGGTAAGCAAAGAGTACCATAACTCATCGTGTAGACTACGCCAGAAACGAAACTCTTTTGCAAAGGAAAGGATAGAAGAGCACGGTAACTCAACGTGTGAACCCTGCCAGAGGCAAAATTTTATTCGCTTGCAAAAGAGTTTCGCATCTTGCGTGGTTTACACGTTGAGTTACCTTTCCTTCTGCTCTCCTGATGGAGCTTCTTATGAAAGTGCGCGAATTCTTGAGTCCTTCAATCTCAATAATGACACGGTCCAATCCCGGAAGTAGTTCATTACATAAGGTGCAAATATGTGTAAGCTATATCAAATGAATGTTTTTAATTAAAGAGGTTGGAGGTTAACTGGGTTCAAAACACTTCAACGACCTAAATTGGAATGTAATTATTAAGCACAGTTGTAATTCAATTTCAGAAAGTGCCGCGTGGGACACAAATAGCGGCTTTTGCCCATAACTTTTGGGGCCAAACTGTAACTCAACGACTTCTTCGAACTTATTTATACCTCTACTTTTTTAGTAATTTTTGCCTTTTTGTATTGCCAGTTAGCGTAATAGCAGTGAGACTTCTTTTGTTTTGTTTATCGCAGTTTGTAGTTAGTGAAAGCCCTTGGTGCAATAAATGCGGAAACTACTCTGGATTCGTGCAAAGGTGTAAATTCTATAGCTCCAAAAAGTAAAATAAAAAGCCAATTTGGTTACACACGATTGAACAACAGATATCATGCGTCCGACGAAAAAAGAGCCACTATCTGTAGGATATAAGATTAAACAATGTCTAGTCGAATCAGAATTCATAGTTTGACAATTAATTGACGTTTACAGAATTATCATACAAGATGATTTTTGAGGTTAGGTATACGATTCTATCATTTGTAGACTTTACTTAAAATTAAGCTAACATCATTTTTTAATAAAAATTTAATTGTTTCTTATTATACTTAACTAATAAAATACAATGGTAAATACAGTATAGTAGTTTTACATTGAAATAATACTATCTATTCAGAATTTAAAGCAACTTAAATATTATAAGGCGTCTAATTAGAATTAATACTAATAGTATGCAAGAACGCGGAAATTTTTCAGACGAAAGCTACAAAAACAGTACACGAATATTGGATACGGGATGAACACAGAAAAGGAAGTATTTAATGAGCTGTTACGAAACAAAATAAACGTAACCGTACTAAGCGATGAGGTTCAAAATCTGCTTGCTCATTGCGAAGGGTGGCTTCTACGGTTTTGGCCAGTATGTCGTTTATGATAGTAGCAATTACTTTATTTTTCATATTAAGAGCGCTCTTTCGCCAATTTCGGGACTCACCAAGATCACCCCTCTTTAACAGTTTGATAATGAGATCGTCCTTCCACTCTGTAAGTATTCTTTTGACGTTCCAAATAGACTGTATGAGTGGATGTACTAAAATTTGTGGGTTTGTTTTACGAGCCTTGACTCTTCTAAACAGTAGAAATACTAATTCCTAAAGTCTCAGCTATTCGCTGCAATAAACAAACAATTATACAAGATCATAAATTAACATGTCATATCATATCTCTTGCACACAAGATAAAGGAAGTAACTGCACGCCGTTTCCTTTTTCCTTCTCGAAATGGTTTTTCTGCAAGAATTGCTGGGACTGCGTAAGCAATGTCTTGCCTTGCACGGCATATAAAATTACACTTTTTTTAGCCCCAAAAAAACTGCTGTTTATTGTTGGTGAAAAACTATAAAACTGTCAGAAAGGGAAAGGGAAACAACCTCGAAAAATGTGAAAGACAAGTCAGATGTTCGTCATATGTTATTGGGTGCTTAAAAGTTGCTTAATATTGATCTAATTTGTATGTAACTTTTTATTAACGACATTCAATTTTTTCAAAGTAGTGTTGTCAATTTATACTGTAATTTTTACTGTTTACTGATACTACGAGTATCTTCATTTGATCTATGGATTTAGTTTGCAACACCGTATTCTACAGACACATACCGCGCTAGTCAAATCCACTCCCACAGACTCCAAGACGTGCTAATGTCATGCTATACTTGACGCACTCGTAAATAACAAGAGTAAGGTATAGAAAAAATTATTTCTGTGTTACCTTCGTGTAAAGATGACTTATAGCTCATCCTTGGCTCGATACATAATAGATATATTTACTGTGAAAGAATAATACTAACTAGTACAACAATTACGTACTAGCGAAGCTGACAGCTGTTTATTCCACGTCATTGTGCTAACAATAATTAAACCACAACGCGGATAGCTTTTTCTACCACGCAATTATTCTATACAATCGCGAGTTCGATTCACGGTCCCGGTGCAGTTTTTAAAAATAAAAAAATGTGGATGAAACCTCAACAGAATGCCATCATTCGGAAGAGATGTAAAGCCGTGGGTCCCATGTTACTACGATATGTAGTATGTAAAAGGTCCCTTGCTATGGTTGGAACTTCTTAGTCTCTGCAAAATTCTAAATAGAACTTTGACCATAGGACCTAAGCTGTTTAGTACATATTTGTTAGATCAGCGTGTTAGACGCTATACATACATTGGTTACAAGAATGATTTAACTGTAATACAATTTATAGAGAGGACGGCTTGAGAGCTCTTTAGTAACTAAAATTTGTACGACGTACTTGTTAATCAACAGACATCATATTTATTTATTATATTAACTAATTTATATATATTATTTACTAGTTGTCAAGTTTCTCTTGAAATTGTAGGAATGTTCACTTTTAACTGATGTTGAGTCCCATTCTGATAGCTAAAGGCACCAGGCAGTTCAAAACACACCCTCTCTCGGTAGAGCCTTTCATTTTAATTCGTCGCATCGCGCGGTATACCGAAACACATGAGTGCATATTTAACCCAGCTGTGGCCTTTGCTTCAGTTTTACATACGTTACTAGATAATTATTAAAATTTGCTAATACTCGTAAACAATAAAGAGCATGCATATACGAATCGGCTGTATATTAAAATGTTGTTTCAAATACGTTTCAAAGACGAGCAATGTTAAGTTCCCATTGAAACTTTATTTTTAGCTGTAAATAAAATAACAGGAAACAATTAGGATTACATTCATGGCGGAGGTGGCTAAAGGCTGCAAAGAAGGATACACATAAGTAAATGAACTTCCATTCTAACATTAAATGAACTTTTGTATTATCTTAACTCTCTTATCAGAGGAACCAGCTCAACGGTTTGTACTGGTTTTCTGTTCTATTGAAGCACGACTATATACAATTTTATAATAATTAACTTGGGTTTTATTTTTATTTAAGGATGAGGCAAAGTTGGCATCTCACTTGTTGAGTGTCAGATTCATGTGGCAAGAAGTGATTATACTACTTCAATTTATTTGAATTGTTGACAATTCAAAGTACAATATAATAATAGTTATTTAGATACCAAAACATTATGATAACGTTTATTCCCGTCCGCGGGCGAGCAGCCGGAGGGCCCCTGGCCCTAGGGTTTGTAGGTTGCCCAAGAGCAAAAAAATCAATTGATATCCGTGGTGCATATAAAATTTTGTGTCTAGTGTTTTTTGATAATCTAAATAATGGATCAGAAAACGGATTACTAACACTTGCTGTGTTATCAAAGCATCCAGGTATGTGACTGATGAGCGGGCGTTACAAATTATAATGTCCGCTTATAATGCAGTGGTGCACTGGTTGTTTATATATTTACTATCACATCTAATAATGTACTAGTAAGACACACCTTGAATTACTACTAAAGTGACGTTTCATGCCTACCGGATCAATTTGCTGTTCCATTATTATCGCTTGCTACACGCAGATATTAATTTTTATTTAACACTTCCGTTCAGCAAATTTGTACATTATTGGTTTTTTTTACCTGTGGTACGAAATATATAGTGTGTCTCATATTGCACTTGGGGATTTGTTTGTTGCATAACATTCATACCTAGTTTTTTTAAATATTTCCAAGTAATTCATTGCAGCGCTAGGTAGAGACATGGGAATTATGTTCGAGATGTAGTATCTGCCAATATCCTCCTGGGCTGTTTTTGAAAATAGCTACTCCTTTGGCGAAATTTTTAATAATTACATTTTCGTTCAATTGCGCTCCAATGCCATCAATAACTTGACAAATGTTATGCTAGAGCTCGCCGATCGACTACGAATTGCTTCCGTAGACTCTGTCCTTTAGAAAACCACAAAAGGAAATATTTTTGAGCGATTAGATGGTATGATCTTCTTAGCTAGTTGAGGTCACCATCTGAGATACGTATGACACGGTCAGGATTTTTGTTCCGCATCTTGCTGAAAGAACATATCCTCGAAGATCATATTCTTTAATTAGGGACACACGAAGTGTGTGAGCACGTAGCGATAGCGTTCGTTGTTGACAGTACCCGTTTCGCCATTTTCGTTTAAAAAACACAGCCCAGCGACACTTCCAGCCCAAAAACTACATCATGCAGTAAACTGTAGGACGCGGATGTGTTGGCTGTTCTTCAGCAACTCGAGGGTGTTTACGCCTATAAATGTTTAATTAAATTTGTGAGAAAGTCGCAGTTGTGAAAACATGTAATTACAATTTTCAAGAGCGACTATGTTCAGAAACATCCCGGAGGATTATTTGTCAAATAATATATTTTGAACATAATTCCCATGCCTTTACTTTACGCTGAAATGAATAAACTGGAAATATTCTAAAAATTATTAATTGGTCCCCCTTGAACGGGAATAAACATCTTCATAATTCCCTTGGAATAAATAAATATTAGCATAGGATCTTTATTATTCACCTGTATTGCTTGTTTCATATATTAATTTTTTATGTTTAATACTCACATTTTTAGGAATGGCAGCTAAATCGAGTGACAGCAAAAACGTGCATAAATGCGAACAGTGTGGAAAGGCGTACAAACATCGACATCACATGTTAGAACACATTAAGGAGTGTGGAAGAACTCCCTCGCTTAGTTGTCCTTATTGTGACTACAAGAGCCATAGAAAATATAGTATTAAATGTCATATTATCTGCAAGCATAAGGGAAATCGAATTGTTATATAAGGTTACAATTTATATTTGTTTAATACTACACAATAACTTAATGTAGTAGTTCTATCCAAGCAAGACTACATTGCAAGTTTTACATTAATTGGGTAACGAGTTAGAACGGAAACCACAACTTCCCTAGAAAATGGTTGCAATGCCATTATCAAATGAGTAGATTTAAAATTAGAAAACTAGGCATCTTCTAACCAGTGCAGTAGTTGTAAAATATTTTAAGACACCTGTAACAAAATATGTATTATTTATATATAAGCTGATAATTTTCGCAGCACTATAGTATAAATAGTATAGTATGTCATTCGTCAAAATCAGTAATAAATTTTTTCGTTTTACAATAAATTTTGCATTTTGTTTCACCTGGAATGAAAATT
The DNA here is from genome assembly GCA_940337035.1 of Agriotes lineatus. Classification (NCBI taxonomy): domain Eukaryota; kingdom Metazoa; phylum Arthropoda; class Insecta; order Coleoptera; family Elateridae; genus Agriotes; species Agriotes lineatus. The sequence continues at coordinate 17,292 of CALNHX010003835.1, read as the reverse complement.
TAAAAAATCTTAGTGTCGAGGAACAATACATATCATTTGTATAACAATCGTATATTGTTTTATTAGGAATAAAAATCTCACTTTATTTGACAAGTAATTATGTTTGCATTTGCGAGGCGCAGCACAGCGTAGCCGAGCGAACACAAAAATTGCGAGTCAAACAAAGCCACTTTTAATCCAAATAATACTCGTACTGTGTTTTCTACATCCAAGAAAATTACAAAATAATCAAAATTTTAAATGATTGACTGCTTTTGACGTTTGTCATATAAAATCACTAGGACAATTACATCTCTAGCCGACCAAGTAGAACGTATTTTTAGTTCATATGAAGTAAAAGTACTTTTAATCCTAGAAACTACAAGTGTGACCTAGCAGCATACACTTCAATGGCAGATTTTGGTTTAAAAGTAATGACTTTTAAGACGGTTGCAGAAAAACGTATTGCCTGTTACAATAACAAATGTTTTCGTTACTGTACTGTAAAAACCGTATGGAACTGTATTATTTGGCGGCAAAATTTAATTTTATATCTCTTTTAATTCTAACCTCTTTTAGCTTTAGCTATATGGTTTTCAATTTTTGTTTCCAATCATTGTAGTTCTAAAAGCGTCGTTGCACCCTTGAACCTGTTTTCTGAAGATTCGCCATACTTTAACATTTAGAATGTGTGTATAGCTACGTAATTGTATAAAAGCTTTTAAAATAGATATGTAAATGAAACACAAAATCTATTAAAAAAACTTTCTATTTAATAAACAAACCACTTTATGACAACTCTTGACTAATCAATAATTCGATATCAAGTTTAAAAGGTTATTTTGTATATTTATCCATTTATGCAATATCTCACTATTACTACAAGTGAAAGTTAATTTCATATTGATCGCGTAATTCTAATATATATTTTTAACTCCAGGTTACAATGAAGCTAGCGGTACTGGATCTGCTAGCGTATCATTGATTAGCCAACTGGAAACAAAATACTCGAAAAATTTAAATAATAGTTTGAGAATCACTCGCACATCTAACAAAGGCAAGAAATATATTTCCGAAGAGATTGGATTCGAATGTCCAGACTGTGGTCGCCTGTACAAGATGAGCAGCTCCTTACATAATCATCAAAAGTGGGAATGTGGCAAAGAAGCGAAGTTCAAATGCCCTTTTTGTTCCTACAAATCTAAGCAAAAGATTAATATGCGTAAGCACGTAGAAAGAATACATGCTGAATCGTTTTTCCATTTTATTAAAAACAAAATGCAATCTTAAAGTAAAAATTAGAAGTTTAACTTTAAATTTAATTATTTTGTTTATATGAGTGCTAACATTATAAATCAGTCCTATATGTATAGTTATCTCTGTCAATGCTCTATCCCGTATACATTTTGTTAAAATGCTAATTTTCATATTTGGTTGTAAGGGCAATGTAATAGATTTCAGTAGGAAGCCATACTGATGTAGATTTATATTTCTACACTTCAATGATTAACTCTGTTTCAACGATTAAAAAGCTTGGGGGTCATTAATGTAATAATTACGTATATACCTTCCATATTAATAATCATTCAGAATCTACGCAGTAATGTGCATAATTGACAATTAATAGTAGATGTAGTAGAGGCTAAGCTATAACTATGTATAATAATGTATTTGACATATAAACATATTTGCAATGTGGAATATTTGTTTTCTCTTGGAAGTAAATTTTATTTTATTGGTTATATTACTATCGTATTATCACAATTTGTAATCTAACTTTAAAATATTAATATGGCAATATATGTAACTTCTTATTCTTATATTAAATCGGTGACTCATTTTCAGTGATGCGTTTGGGATTCAATTATTAAGTTAATTGTGAAAGTGAGATAGTGAGCTGGTTTAACCTCTTCATAGTTAATTGTGAAAGTGAGATAGTGAGCTGGTTTAACCTCTTCATATAAGCTCATCATAAGCAGGACTAAATGCTTAGCATGCCTTATAAAGTACAAAGAGTAGTGAATAATAACACTGCAGTGTTTTTAAACTGTAATACAAGTAACACCGATAGTAGGTCATATGATTTAGTGGCTGATTCTTGAACAGCAAAAACAGCGATTAATAAGTATTGATATTCATATTGCACAAATTCAAAGATGGGCAACATCACTCTAATTAATGTTATTGAACATCTATTATTAGTATTTATGGGATGATTGCGGCTTTCGGCCTTTTCTAACTAATCTGCTATTGTACATGTTGATTGTATTATTATTCATCCCTTTAGCTTATTATTATTTATTTTATTCTCGGGATTGGGCTCTTGTACTATCATTTATAATGCCTTATACATAATGGTGTTCCCCCGTTTTAATGGCCGTATTAACTCGGCGTGAATATTGAATATTTTAATTTCGGTGATACAGGGCGTTTTATGTGTATGCCTCTATAACTACTTTAATCTATATGCTAAGTTTAAGTAACTGACTGGGGTTGATATTATTTGCAAGTATTGATTATGAAAATAAATATTAATATATATTAGTTGTTTTTGTGAATCTCTTCTGTCTTCTATCAGCAGTCTCCAGTACGAGTATTCACAAAAAAGTCAACCGACTTACGATTTTTTCGGTTATATGTAGAACGGCAGGCTTATAGTTGCAACTTTCAATGGAAGGCTATTATTAACACAAGATATGTTGTAATTAATCAAGTAGCTGAAAGGGATACCAAATAAATACCATATAAATATCTTTATAGCTGTAATGCTTGTCTAAAAATATCGGTACTTTTCCTCGAGTCAGAGCGCGAAAAGGCAGATCGTCAGAACTTCAGAAGTTGCCCAGATGTAGTGGAGGGCAAACCTTGCGTACAAAGTGTGGTTTTGTTTGGTGAGTATTGCCGTGTGGATAGCCTTACCTTGTAAATTTTAGTAAAATTAAAACGATTATTTGGTGGTCGAATATGTTTAAAAGAACGTGCTATATAGCGCCAGTGTTGGCGCTCTAGCGTTTTTAAACCTCCAGCATCCCATAAACGCCATAGAAATGGTTTCCGTTTATCACGTACTAGTTCAATATTGCTTTCTCTTTTGGGACAGGTTTGCAGACATCTGTTAGATTTGTTATCGTCCGACGTCACGATGAACAAGTAGAAATTTCTTGAAAACCATTGTTCGTTGTGATTCCGAACTTCAAATGTGAGAACGAAGCCTTTGGGATTGGTCGAATCGCCGAAACAGAGTTTATACATATCGTACAAAACAAACTAAGCATGTTATTAATTCCTTAAAAAGTTGATTAATAATGTTTTATCAAGCGCCAACCGCTCAGCGAGTTTAATGTATTTGTATGAGTATTATCTTAAGAGAGTTGTTCTTTGTTAACCGCATTGCAGTTCCGCGTATATTGAAGTTAAGTAAGCATTTTTCAAGGTCCAGAAATAAAATAAGGTCCACATTTCCGCGAGGGGTACTGCACACATTTTCCGAAGTCGCAAGCAGTATTTTTCATGGTGGAACCGGCTAATTACATCACCGGCTGATGAATCATGATGGTGGCCTCCTAAACAATAACAAATCAACTGATTTAATTTTTGCAAGCAAACGTCTGTTCTTCCAGTTTAAGATCTTGCCAATTCCACTAGTTAGCCGCGGCAACCTACTAAACCTGTTGCAGGTAGTAAACGCGTTTTATAACCTGTAATATGTTATCTGTAACATCCATTTTTCGGTAAAAATGTGATGTTTTTTTAGTTTTTTTTAAAAGTGAAGAGGTAGTATATTGTATTCTTTATATACTTTACGTACCCTGTCTAAACGACGAAAGAAGTATTGTAATCGTGAAGAAATCACCTTCCGAGATTTCTTTAGATGTTCATGTTTCAGGGTCTGTTCGTCTGTTGGGGATATAGGTCAAAAACTACTTGTTGGTGGAAGTCGATATTTTGCGTGCGGATATCGATATCTCATCGGGTATAAGAGATATTGAGGAATTCGTAAAAACACATTTTACTCCTTTTCATCCCCTTAGGGGTAGAACTTCAAAAAATCCCATCTTAATACTACCTTACGTAACAAATTGAATCTTCCACCCAAATTTTAACTTCGTAGTATCAGTAGTTACGGCTCTGCGTTGATTAGTCAGGGTTGTGACTTTCTTTTATACAGATTGCCCGAAATCCGTTTTTAACACAGGAAATTAATGAGTGCGACAAGGAAAACATAAACAAAATGAGTAGCAGAACAAAGATAGAATGTGATCATGGCTAGGTAAATTTTCAAACTAAAATTATGTCAATGAAACAAACCAACACTTCTGTCAAATATTTTATTTGTCATTAAGAGTATAAAGTGAGGATTAAATATACTTTATCGCATTTCATTTGGAAATGTACTACATTTCTTCATTCAAAATCGATAAGAAATGTGGTACTTTTATCATTAGTAACACTTTTCTGCCTAGCAACGGCGATTCGTTTTACGTTTGGCAATACTGAAGTGTGTTGTTGGTGACACTGTAAGTCTATGTCAAATTCGAGGTTAGTAGGTTAGGTTTTGCGTCAGTTTTGACACAGATTGATGCAAAACCTAACCTGCTATACTCGAATTTGACATAAACTTACAGTGTCACCAACAACACACTTCAGTACTGCCAAACGCATAACTTCAACTGGAGCTGCGTATTGTGCTTTAGTACATAGGAATGAGTTCTGCTCATCTTGGTTATGTTTTCACAGTTAGTGTCACTTGTATGTAAAAATTTAATATTTTACATTTCTTATGAAATGCGAAAAACTAGTATACTCAACACGTTAGAAAAGCGGTTTTTCCCAACTTGTAGAGTAATATACTAATTCTTTACTATTCACATAATTATTTTTCTATGACCACTACTAAAAGTAGGCCTTTTAGCACTACCTTGTTTCACTAAAAATTACGTCTTTGTCTAGCTACTCATTTTGTTTATGTCTTCCTTGTCGTACTCATTAATTTCCTATGTTCAAAACGGATTTCGGACAATCTGTATGTTCACATGTCACGAAACCGTATATACTTTCGGTCAAATATGTACATGGAGAGCACTATAAAAGAAATTTTATCCATTTTTGCTGTAACTGAAGAACAGGAAAGTAATAATACTGAAAATAGTAAGAATGTTAATTCCTACGTGTCATATTGTACCTTACTTCAAACATTATCACGAACTCCGTAAAACGGTCTTATCTGAATTCATCATGTGTATTTCTCCGATCCTGCGCTTTTTCAGAATTTTTAAATGTTGACTCCAGATTCTGATAGAAAATGAAAAAAGCTGGTGTGATACACTCACACAACGTCCTTTTACAGTGATTTTATAATTAGCCAAAAATGTTATTTTTAATTTTTAAGCATTTGTAAAAAAATTTAAAAAAATACAAATTCTACAAAAACGGTATAAAATAGAGCGTTAGTTGAAGACACAAATTTTCTCTAAAATTTTAAGCTAAATTCAAAAATCTAATAATATAACGGGTGTTCTATTTAAAATAGGAGTTAATAAAAAAATAGGAAAAAAACAAAAGGAACCCATTTTGGAAGTATTCAACTGGAAAATCACTTATCTCACATCAATACACATTAAAAATGTAATAAAAATGTAAAGTTTGGAAAACATCGTGAGAGCCGTTTTTGAAAAAATAGAAAAAACTGAAAAATCACAATAGTAAACACCTACTTCCGGTTATGCGATTTTCTTCAAAAGCTTGCTGTCGCATCTGCATAGTACATAAAACTTATATATGAAGTTTCAAAGCCATACCTCTTTTCGATTTTGAGATATTCTGTTCACAGACAGACAGACGCACACAGAGAGACAGACCAATGAACAAAAACATGTTCTTTGGGTTCAGGAGACTCTAAAACGGAAAGATCTGTTGAAAACTCAATTTCGAATTTTTGGGAGTGAATTCAATACTTCCTTTATCGTAAAAGTAAGTAAAAGTAAAATAGCAATGTCTGAACAACCAACGTCCTATCTCGTAAGCAACATGGGCAGCTAGTTTTATTTGGCATCCGAATATCGAAAAATATGCGGAAATAGTACATGACCAATTAAAAATCGAAAACTTATTGTTTTAAAATAAATTCGAAAGTTCTAGTTATCAATACAAAGTGATGTATCAAAGGAAAACGTGGAAGGAACAACAAACCGATGCAAGAAGCTGACAATGTATGAAAGGTTTATCCAAATATCAATGGAAAATAACGTTATACCAATGGTTAAATTTCGAAAGAGTGTTATTTATATTGCTGGCTTGTCTTTTATAGTGATATAATCTTTATTGCAGGTGATGCACCTCAAAATGAATCTACCACAATCTGTACACAAAAGGACAAGTTCATCTGTGACCGTTGCAACAAACAATACAAAAATTTGCCCTCACTCAGGAGCCATATGAGTTTGGACTGCGGAAAAAAGTTGGAATTTCAGTGTTCAATGTGCTCCTATCGTTCAAGAAGAAAATATAGCATGAAAACACATTATGCTATAAAACACGATTACTTCAAAGCAGATATTTAAATTCGAAAAAAAATTATTGCTTCTTAATACCGATATCGTTGTGATGCTTTTAAGTTTATACTGATTAGTAGTTTTGCAAAGGCGTTTTCCTCCTTTTGGTGTAAGTTTTAAATAGACATGCTAAATAATTCCAAGATATCACTGATTTTCTTAAAAGTACCAATTTTAATGTGTTCGATGTTTCAGTTTCCGGAAAATGGAAAATGTTAAATGATAGTATATAAGTATAGATGCAGCACTTTTTTCAACAAAAAAAGGTTACATTTTACCGCTACAATAATTAGAGGAGTCAATAATTTAACATTGAAATCGCTGTACTGCTTCTCGCAAATCACCACCCGGTATACAGCCCAGGTATATTAGACAAATTTTAAGAGAAACCTAATAAAATATAATGTAGTCCTGATTTTTGGCACAAATCTTCCTTAGTGCCCTATGGGCGACCATCAAAAGTTCCCGTCTCGTAGTTTTTTGGAGCAAGAAGCAGAAAAAGAAAGCACGTGTTTATTAGAAAGAATCAGGATAGACTGCATTATTCGTTCATATTACAGCAACATTTTATTAGAATAAGTTGTTCGATATTTCACAAATATTGGCATACTTTTATGAAACCGAGTGTATGAGATCATGCATTTTTACAATTCCCTCTAATAAACGCGGTTCTATAAACGTCATTAGAAGTTTCTGAAGTTTTGTATGGGGACATAGTTTTAGATTATAAACAACTTTTCTTAATGCTGTTTATCGTGTTCAAAACAAAAAAGATAATTTGCCTGAACAAAAGATAGTTTTTAACTACTGCCAAGTCTTTCGTGATTCGATGCTGACACCTCAGGGGGTCGCCCCTAGGGCATTAAGGAACATTTGTGCCAAAAATACTACTTTTTAGGTAGATATCTATTATGGCTGGCTTAATATGTGAATCTTATCGTATGGTAATGTATCAGTAGAGAATAGTTGAACTGTTAAGCAAAGTTTTGAAGGGTAATCTTTGTTTCCCTATTAGATTAAACTGTATATTACCTATATAATGTTTGAGGCTTTCGCGGTTGCTCAGAGCAACCTTGACTCTGATTATGCAAGCTGCATTGTTTTACGAAACGTTAGTCTATATGGCTTCACAAACAGTAAAAAAGCCAAATATGCCTAAGTATCCTTGTTCAGAAGGTACTCTAATAACTCGGACCAAATCATGGTTGACTAGTAAGAGTTCAAGAGCCACCAAAGAACATAACCGTTAGACCAACCCTTGCTTGAGTTCACAAGGTGTTAGGCACATTAAGTTAATAAACGCTGGGGGTTTCTATCATCTAAAAAGACGACGCGGTCTAAGCCGAGTTTAATTTTAATATTGTATATTACTTATTAACGGGATTGTTTCTGATTCTAGACGCAAGGCTTTCCAATAAAAAATATTTGGAGATAAACGGATACAGTTTTAATTTACCTACTAGAAAATGCTGTGTACTAAAAATTCATAAGGATAATAAAAACGGATAAAATAAGTTGCAGTGTTAATTTGTTTAACTAGTGGTTATCTTAATTTAAAATATTGCAAGAACAATTAGATATTATGTTTTTAGTTTTGATTATTCGGTGCAGAATTTTCTGAATTATTTTATGCTTACTTAGCATTATATCAAAAGTCATTCTAGAAGGTGTTCAGAATTTTTTTTTTTAGTTTAAGGAACGAACCAGTTCATTTAAACAAGAAGAATTCAATGCGTTGTAAGTAAACCTGTAATTTTATTAACTTAGTTTTATAATTGTTAAGTTAATCTGTGTATGTCGTATTTGGAAGTTAATGACTAACTATGTAACGTAATCTCTGTTTTAGAACTAAATATGAACTGGAAATTTAACTAGTGTTCTGGGATAGTTTTTTGTTTTATGAAATGATATAAAAAAGTGCTCTCAAAAACAAAGAGAGAACTGACATTAAAGTTTTTACAACATAAAAAATTCTTTAATGCAATATTGTAATAGATGTAAGGTAATTAATTTTTAACTCGGTTTAAGGTAATAATGAAGGTGGTTAATTGTATTTCTATTTCAGACATCATTACAATGGAACTTTGTAGAACAAAAGACGTGGAAAAGCAACAGTTTACTTGCGGCCATTGCAATAAGAAATACAAGAATTTACACACATTGAAAGTACATATGAAGATGGACTGTGGAAAGGAACGAGAATTTCAATGCACCATGTGTCCATACCGCTCTAGGAGGAAATATAATGTGAAAACGCATTGTGCTGTAAAGCACACACAATTGAACAACGTTTAAATTTATTTAGTTACGACAGCGTGTAAAATTGACTTTTAGTTGGCAGTTTTAAGTTTGTAAAACAACTGTTTAATAACATGTTTTCATTAGTTTACGTCGTCAATAGCAACGTGTTTTACATTTTTTAACCACACAAAATTACGACCGTTTGCTAGTAATCCTAATTTACATTTAAACAATTTTTTTATATTTAACGTGTTTTCTAGATTCTATCGTAGATAAAATATTGTACGATACACATGCGGAAAGCATCTTTAGTCACTCGCTGGGCTTAAAACGCACGATCACTCGCGTTTTAACTTTGCTCCACTCGTGACTAAAGACTAGCTTTACACACTTGTATCGTAAATTACTATATTAATTGTGTGTCTATTTTAATTAATTAACTTTACTTATCCAAAAATTCAAAAATGCTCTTTTTACGGAATTTCACGTTATAAGAGCCTTGGGCGGTGGGAACAAACGATTTTAAATTACATTCGTGGGTTATGACACTTCTTCCAAATGATATAGCCGCTTTATAGAATTCTCGTGAAAAATAAAGAGCTGTTCTGTAGTACTTCCGTTACATCACTGTGAAGTGTTAGTACGCTAGTTCAGCGCGCTCGTTAGAATGCAGCACTTTTTGCAACATTTTGCCATAAATATACCATAAAGATATAAATATTTAAATGGTTGTGGCAGATATTTCTAGATATCTACTACACGATTTTAGTTTGAGTTATTAAATATTCTATTTAACAAACAGTACTTATAATGCTTGTACGTCGTTTTACAATTTTACCAGATTAATTTAAGAGTTAATAGTAAGCAACTATAATAATTAGAGTTGACAACAAACAGCTTAAATTAAATAAATAAATCATATGCTTACCTTCTAAGTGAATAGTAAGCAATTATTTATTGCCATTAACCATTGTTCGCGTAAATGGCATAGTCGGAAAAGATCGTAAGTTGGTAACACTGGTCTTTAATAAACATTAGTTACAAAACTTTGTTATTGTATCAAACAGATAAGTGAAAAATTGTCACAAGGAATTTTCCTTCATCACGATAACGCTTCGGTTCATAAGAGTCTCACATCTATGAACGCAATTTGTAATATTTGGTTTGAAGTTATGGAGTATTTACCCTATTCGAGCGATGACTCTGTTAGCAGCAGTTCAGAAATTGTTCTGTGATCAAGAATGACACTATTACACTTAAACATTAATGGAATAACTGTCTTCATGCTCAAGGAAATTATGTTGAAAAATAATATGATGTTTTATACTAGAAACAATAAATACTGTACATACCTCATTCGTATTATTCAGTTATAATATCAATATGTATAGGTATTTTTTTACCTGCTAATAACATATTTTTGTTTTAGACATTCCTGTATTGGAAATTAGTGGTGCCAGATACTTGCAAGGAACTGACTTTATCTGCAAGCATTGTAATAAGAAATATAAAAACAGGGAAACATTAAGGGTTCACATGAGGCTGGACTGCGGAAAGGAGCGAAGGTTTCAGTGCAGCGTCTGTACTTACAGCTCCAGGAGAAAATATAATGTACAGAAACATTGTGCTTTAAAACATTCGCAATTAAATAGATTGTAATATAAATTACAACATGTATTAATTTCTATTATAAAAATTATCTTTATTTCATACTGACGTCAAAAATGGCATTTTTCGGATTATTTATGGTACAAAAAATGGAAATTAAAGTTCTAGTACTTTAAAGTAAAATTTTAAAGTTCAAGTACTTTAACACTTATTTATGGTACAAAAAATGGAACATTAAAGTCCTAGTACTTTAAAGTAAAATTTTAAAGTTCAAGTACTTTAAAATTATACGTCAGTTGTTGGCATGAAATTTGAAATGATTTACAACCTTTTATTTAAAATTCATTAAACCTGCAGTATGAAATAAACCGTTGTATTCACCACGAACGAAGTGTTTGTAAAGGTCCTCGGCTGACGCCTCGGACGTAAACTACTTTCTCGTCCTTTAAAATGTCACTTTTCGTTCTAGATAAATAAACTACTATTAATTCGTCTACCTGCAGTTTATATTTTTATAAACATTAACTTCCAGGATAGGTATCTGATGTCATTTAATGAAAGAATTTTAAGAGCGGATGGCTAGGCAAGCAATGCTTGAGTATCTGCTGACGACACCGGGATTTTAAAAATCGAACGCTATCCGGTTACTACGCTACTACCTGGCTTACGAGTAAACAGCGCTTATAGAATCACTTTGTGGTTAAAGCAGGCCACTTGCCTGTAATAAGAGGAAGGAGAATAATAATAATAATAATAATAATAATAATAATAATAATAATAATAATTAATAATAATAATAATAATAATAACCAGCCCCATATAGACAAGGAGGCATCAAACAGGTGGCTTAAGGACGGTCTACTATTTCCAGAGACAGAAGGATTTGTGATGGCTATACAAGACCAAGTAATCAACACCCGAAATTACGCCAAATTTATCATGAAAGACCGATATTGAAACCGACAAGTGCAGAAAATGTAACGAGAAATCAGAGACAATACAGCACATAACTTATGGCTGCACCTACATGGCCAATATCGACTACCTTCAGCGACACAACCAGGTGTGCAACATCCTACACCAGAAGTTAGCCAACACCTATTTCCCCTATTACAAGTACCAGCCAAGCGCAGTGCTTGAAAATCGTTCCTTTAAACTCTACTACGATCGGGCAATTATCACTGATAGACAGGCGACGAATAATCGGCCTGATGTTGTACTGGTAAACAAGGAAACGAAAACAGCATACCTGATAGATGTCTGTACCCAACAATAACAACATGCAGGACAAATATAGGGAGAAAAAGGGCAAATACGCAGAGCTGGCCATGGAGATACAGCAAATGTGGCAACTGGATAAGGTTCATGTAATACCGATCATCGTATCATCAACCGGACTTATTCCAAAAACCATGGAACAGAACCTCAGAAGTCTAGGACTGCACACCAACACCTTTATCGACATTCAGAAAGCAGTCTTACTTAGGACATGCCACATAGTGAGGAAATTCTTACTGTACAATACATGAATCAATGATTAGCCCACTCCTTTTGATTCTTGAATCCGGGTCGGGCTATAACCCCAACATTAGTTGAGAATTTGCATGTCAATTTATAATAATAATAATAATAATAAGTTTACTGCCTGCAACAAGTTTTAAAGGTTACCACGCTAATTAGCGGGATGGGCGGTGTCTTAAACTATTAAACTGAAAGAACAGGCGTTCGCTTGCGAAAGTTAAATCAGTCGGTACGGAGAAATCGATGCCGGAAAAAGGTCCGCAGGAAAAAGTTCCGCGGAAAATGTTCCGCCGGAAAAAGTGCCGTGGGGAAATAAATCCGCAGGAAAAAGTTCGGCAAGAAAAAGTTCCGCAAGAAAGCAATGCATAGGGTACAAATGCATATGATAAAAATGGAAAAATTTGCTGGGCTTTTTGTGAAAAACGTCAAAAGATGGTTCTTTTCCGTATAAACAAACTATAATTTGGAAAACTCATGGCCGCGGGAATACTAATGGCGGATTTCATCATGTGATACGTCCACTCAAACTTTTGACAAGTTATAAAATGCCAATGTCTTATTTTGACATTAGTAACCTTTTGGGGTGAAATTCGGTGCACGGTCCGGTCTATTTCGCATCCGCTGCGAGCGAAGTAAGTTTATCGATCAGCGTGTATGTCAAAATGTTGTGGGTGCCGCTTGCCGCTATCAATGTTTAAAGCAATGCGTTGCGCTCTCGGCGGTGGTCCAGGTTAATGGTTTATGTTAGTTGTTAGGTCTTGATAATTTTTTTTAGAGAAAAAATACGAGAGAGGGTTTGTTCAACGCAATGCGTTGCGCTCTCGGCGGTGGTCCAGGTTAATGGTTTATGTTAGTTGTTAGGTCTTGATAATTTTTTTTAGAGAAAAAATACGAGAGAGAGTTTGTTCAACGCAATGCGTTGCGCTCTCGGTGGTGGTCCAGGTTAATGGTTTGTTAGTTGTTAGGTCTTGATAATTTTTTTTAGAGAAAAAATACGAGAGAGGGTTTGTTCAACGCAATGCGTTGCGCTCTCGGCGGTGGTCCAGGTTAATGGTTTATGTTAGTTGTTAGGTCTTGATAATTTTTTTTAGAGAAAAAATACGAGAGAGAGTTTGTTCAACGCAATGCGTTGCGCTCTCGGTGGTGGTCCAGGTTAATGGTTTGTTAGTTGTTAGGTCCTGATAATTTTTTTTTAGAGAAAAAATACGAGAGAGGGTTTGTTCAACGCAATGCGTTGCGCTCTCGGCGGTGATCCAGGTTAATGGTTTATGTTAGTTGTTAGGTCTTGATAATTTTTTTTAGAGAAAAAATACGAGAGAGGGTTTGTTCAACGCAATGCGTTGCGCTCTCGGCGGTGGTCCAGGTTAATGGTTTATGTTAGTTGTTAGGTCTTGATAATTTTTTTTAGAGAAAAAATACGAGAGAGAGTTTGTTCAACGCAATGCGTTGCGCTCTCGGTGGTGGTCCAGGTTAATGGTTTGTTAGTTGTTAGGTCTTGATAATTTTTTTTTAGAGAAAAAATACGAGAGAGGGTTTGTTCAACGCAATGCGTTGCGCTCTCGGCGGTGGTCCAGGTTAATGGTTTATGTTAGTTGTTAGGTCTTGATCATTTTTTTTAGAGAAAAAATACGAGAGAGAGTTTGTTCAACGCAATGCGTTGCGCTCTCGGCGGTGGTACAGGTTAATGGTTTATGTTAGTTGTTAGGTCTTGATAATTTTTTTAGAGAAAAAATACGAGAGAGAGTTTGTTCAACGCAATGCGTTGCGCTCTCGGCGGTGGTCCAGGTTAATGGTTTATGTTAGTTGTTAGGTCTTGATAATTTTTTTAGAGAAAAAATACGAGAGAGAGAGTTTGTTCAACGCAATGCGTTGCGCTCTCGGCGGTGGTCCAGGTTAATGGTTTATGTTAGTTGTTAGGTCTTGATAATTTTTTTTGGAGAAAAAATACGAGAGAGAGTTTGTTCAACGCAATGCGTTGCGCTCTCGGCGGTGGTCCAGGTTAATGGTTTATGTTAGTTGTTAGGTTTTGATAATTTTTTTTTAGAGAAAAAATACGAGAGAGAGTTTGTTCAACGCAATGCGTTGCGCTCTCGGCGGTGGTCCAGGTTAATGGTTTATGTTAGTTGTTAGGTCTTGATAATTTTTTTTTAGAGAAAAAATACGAGAGAGAGTTTGTTCAACGCAATGCGTTGCGCTCTCGGCGGTGGTCCAGGTTAATGGTTTATGTTAGTTGTTAGGTCTTGATAATTTTTTTTTAGAGAAAAAATACGAGAGAGAGTTTGTTCAACGCAATGCGTTGCGCTCTCGGCGGTGGTCCAGGTTAATGGTTTATGTTAGTTGTTAGGTCTTGATAATTTTTTTTTAGAGAAAAAATACGAGAGAGAGTTTGTTCAACGCAATGCGTTGCGCTCTCGGCGGTGGTCCAGGTTAATGGTTTATGTTAGTTGTTAGGTCTTGATAATTTTTTTTTAGAGAAAAAATACGAGAGAGAGTTTGTTCAACGCAATGCGTTGCGCTCTCGGCGGTGGTCCAGGTTAATGGTTTATGTTAGTTGTTAGGTCTTGATAATTTTTTTTAGAGAAAAAATACGAGAGAGAGTTTGTTCAACGCAATGCGTTGCGCTCTCGGCGGTGGTCCAGGTTAATGGTTTATGTTAGTTGTTAGGTCTTGATAATTTTTTTTAGAGAAAAAATACGAGAGAGAGTTTGTTCAACGCAATGCGTTGCGCTCTCGGCGGTGGTCCAGGTTAATGGTTTATGTTAGTTGTTAGGTTTTGATAATTTTTTTTTAGAGAAAAAATACGAGAGAGAGTTTGTTCAACGCAATGCGTTGCGCTCTCGGCGGTGGTCCAGGTTAATGGTTTATGTTAGTTGTTAGGTCTTGATAATTTTTTTTTAGAGAAAAAATTCGAGAGAGAGTTTGTTCAACGCAATGCGTTGCGCTCTCGGCGGTGGTCCAGGTTAATGGTTTATGTTAGTTGTTAGGTCTTGATAATTTTTTTTAGAGAAAAAATACGAGAGAGAGTTTGTTCAACGCAATGCGTTGCGCTCTCGGCGGTGGTCCAGGTTAATGGTTTATGTTAGTTGTTAGGTCTTGATAATTTTTTTTAGAGAAAAAATACGAGAGAGAGTTTGTTCAACGCAATGCGTTGCGCTCTCGGCGGTGGTCCAGGTTAATGGTTTATGTTAGTTGTTAGGTCTTGATAATTTTTTTTAGAGAAAAAATACGAGAGAGAGTTTGTTCAACGCAATGCGTTGCGCTCTCGGCGGTGGTCCAGGTTAATGGTTTATGTTAGTTGTTAGGTTTTGATAATTTTTTTTTAGAGAAAAAATACGAGAGAGAGTTTGTTCAACGCAATGCGTTGCGCTCTCGACGGTGGTCCAGGTTAATGGTTTATGTTAGTTGTTAGGTCTTGATAATTTTTTTTTAGAGAAAAAATACGAGAGAGAGTTTGTTCAACGCAATGCGTTGCGCTCTCGGCGGTGGTCCAGGTTAATGGTTTATGTTAGTTGTTAGGTCTTGATAATTTTTTTTTAGAGAAAAAATACGAGAGAGAGTTTGTTCAACGCAATGCGTTGCGCTCTCGGCGGTGGTCCAGGTTAATGGTTTATGTTAGTTGTTAGGTCTTGATAATTTTTTTTAGAGAAAAAATACGAGAGAGAGTTTGTTCAACGCAATGCGTTGCGCTCTCGGCGGTGGTCCAGGTTAATGGTTTATGTTAGTTGTTAGGTCTTGATAATTTTTTTTTAGAGAAAAAATACGAGAGAGAGTTTGTTCAACGCAATGCGTTGCGCTCTCGGCGGTGGTCCAGGTTAATGGTTTATGTTAGTTGTTAGGTCTTGATAATTTTTTTTAGAGAAAAAATACGAGAGAGAGTTTGTTCAACGCAATGCGTTGCGCTCTCGGCGGTGGTCCAGGTTAATGGTTTATGTTAGTTGTTAGGTTTTGATAATTTTTTTTAGAGAAAAAATACGAGAGAGAGTTTGTTCAACGCAATGCGTTGCGCTCTCGGCGGTGGTCCAGGTTAATGGTTTATGTTAGTTGTTAGGTCTTGATAATTTTTTTTTAGAGAAAAAATACGAGAGAGAGTTTGTTCAACGCAATGCGTTGCGCTCTCGGCGGTGGTCCAGGTTAATGGTTTATGTTAGTTGTTAGGTCTTGATAATTTTTTTTAGAGAAAAAATACGAGAGAGAGTTTGTTCAACGCAATGCGTTGCGCTCTCGGCGGTGGTCCAGGTTAATGGTTTATGTTAGTTGTTAGGTTTTGATAATTTTTTTTTAGAGAAAAAATACGAGAGAGAGTTTGTTCAACGCAATGCGTTGCGCTCTCGGCGGTGGTCCAGGTTAATGGTTTATGTTAGTTGTTAGGTCTTGATAATTTTTTTTTAGAGAAAAAATACGAGAGAGTGTTTGTTCAACGCAATGCGTTGCGCTCCCGGCGGTGGTCCAGGTTAATGGTTTATGTTAGTTGTTAGGTCTTGATAATTTTTTTTAGAGAGAAAATACGAGAGAGAGTTTGTTCAACGCAATGCGTTGCGCTCTCGGCGGTGATCCAGGTTAATGGTTTATGTTAGTTGTTAGGTCTTGATAATTTTTTTTAGAGAAAAAATACGAGAGAGAGTTTGTTCAACGTTAAATTTTTATGTTCACTGTTATTTTTGCGCATGCGCACTAGACCGGACCGTGCACCGAATCTTTACCACTTTTTGTAACTGTGATTATATTGCAGGTTAAGTTTTACGTCAGTCTGTGTCAAACAACAAACAAACCCTAACCTTTTAATCTTGAATTTGACAGAGACTGGCAATACACTTCAATACTGCCAAACGTATAACACATATTAAGGCCTGCTCAGAATCATTTTTTTTATCTCATGGTATAATCTGTAGTGTAAGTTGCCTTTTTTATGAATAAAACATTATGTATGAAAACGACATTATGTTATTATTTCTTATTTAACTTTTCCACGGCCGTGGGTGTTCACGCTTAACTTTTTCCTGCGAAACTTTTTCCTGCGGATTTATTTCCCGACGGCACTTTTTCCGGCGGAACATTTTCCGGTGGAACTTTTTCCGGCGGAACTTTTTCCGGGATTCGAGTTGAATAGTCTTAAAAATTTTTGCCTTGAGTGGTATTTGGAAAGATTATTCAACAATATGGGTGGATTACCTTTACCGTGACGACAGCACACATTTTTAACGTTTTCCACTATTAATTCAATACTGGAGCTTCCAACACGATTATTATGAGTTTTTAGAACGACGCTGATTTGCAAACTTCACTTTGACGTTTTGGTGAAATGTCAGTCAAAGGCTACTCACTAAATTGAGATCATTGAAACCAATCGGGATCGCGTGAAAACACCGAGACATTAGCAGCCAGTCTTATAAAG